>PVJL010001215.1:246280-271699 GCA_004026885.1 Lyroderma lyra | reverse complement strand
CTGGGTAGATCCCCAGAAGGGGGATTGCTGGGTAAAATGGTTTTCTATAGGGGTATTCCAGGGGAATACCAAGGGGGCACTCATGCCCTTGGGTAATCTCTCCTTTTTAGATTGGGGTAGACTGCCTGACTTGTTTCCAATGAACTGAATGCTCAGAAGTAATGAGATGTTACTTCCAAAATTAGGTTACAAAAAGACAATGGCTTGCCAAAACTTAGAAGCAACAAAAATGTCCTTCAGGAGGTGAATGGATAAACAAACTCTGGTATAGCCAGACAATGAACTATTATTTAGTGCTAAAAAGAAGTGAGCTATCAAGTCATGACAAGACATGGAGGAAACATAAATGCATATTATTAACTGAAAGAAACCAAGTTGTAAAGCTTACATACTGTATGATTCCTACTGTATGACATTCTGGAAAAGACAAAACTATGGAGGTGGTAAAAAGATCAGTGGTTGCCTGGGGTTGGAGAGAAGGAAGGGTGACTAGGCAGAGCACAGAGGAGTTTCAAGGCAGTGAAACTATTCTATACGATACCACAGGTGGATGGATATCACTATAATTGTCAAAACCCATGAAATGGAAAATGCCAAGGGTGAACCCCTATACAAACTATGGACTTTGGATGATAATGATATGTCATGTCAATGTAGGTTCATCAATTGTAATAAATCCACCACTTCGGTGGGGGATGTCAATGGTGTGGGAGGTTATTCATGTGTGGGGCAGGGTGGATATGAGAACTCTGTATTTTCTGCTTACTTTTGCTGTAAACCTAAAACTGCTCTAAAAAAATAAAAAATATATACATATTTTTAAAAGACTATGGCTTCTATCTTAGGTGCCTTCTTTGCTCTCATTTGCTCACTCTGAGGGAAGCCAGTTGCCATATTGTGGGTAGCTTTATGGAGATGCCCACGTGACAAGCAACTGATGTCTCCAGCCAACAGCCAGCTAAGCCTGGGGGGGGGGGGTCTTCCAATGGCCACAGGTGTGAGCTTGGAGTGGATACTCTGCAAATGACACTTGAGATGACTGCAGTCCCCGTGGACACCCTGATTAGAGCCTTGAAAAGACATTTTGAGAGACTCTGAGCTTGAGGAACCCAGCTAAATCATGCCCAGATGTCCAACCCACAGAAACTAAGAATATAAATAAATGTTTATGATTTTAAACTGTCTAGGTTTTGTAGTAATTTGTTATGTAGCAATAGGTAACTAATATACCTATTAAGCAACTTCTCATTTATAAATGTTCAAGAGATTCTTTAATACTGAGAATTAGTGAGAAGTACTCAAACCTGTACTTCATACTAGGAATTCTATGCACAGTTAAGCATAAATATATCCAACCATCTATGAGTATAAACTCATAAACACTGTGTGTTTCTGGAATAACCTATGAATCCCTTCTCATAAAATGAAGAAAATTAAGCTTTACTGAGCACTTACTATTTACTATGTGCTTAAAATAATATCTTTTAAGAGAAGATTAGAGTAGTTGAGTAATTTAGCCAAGTCTACATAGATAGAAAAGGAAGGAGATGGGATTAAAACTGAGATGTGACTTCCAAGGAAAAGTAACTTTATGACTCTTCCCAGAACTTTTCTTGGCATTTTCTGATTCTGTATTCTCCACTAATCTGTGTTAAACAATTAGGCCTTCCCCACTGACGACAATAATAGCAGGATATTTTACATATTTTTCTCACTAACTGATAGAACAAGCAGGCAAAATATTGATAAGGATATAAAAGGCTTTAATACAAACTTAACTGAATTAGAATTCTAAGCACTAAATAGCAAATTATACATTCTTTTTAAATACACCTAGAATCTTTATTAATATTGACATATGGTAGTTCATAAAGCCAACCTCAATATAATTTGAAAGAACTGAAATCAATGTTCTGATAATAATTCATTAAGCTCAAAATCCACAACGAAAAGATTGCTAGGAAACCCCCTTATGCTTGCTATTAAGAAATATACCTGTAAATAATTCATGCATCAAGAAAGAAAGGAGAATAGAAATTAGAAAACATTTAAAACTGGAAAATCTCAACTCTTGAGCCATTTTCCTTCTCGAGCCCGCTCCTACCTCTTTGGAGTGTACTTTCTTTTAATGAACTATCTCTTTGTTTCACCTCTACACTTTGGTGTCTCATTCAGTTACTTGCTCGAAATACCAAGAACTGGGACACCACACCAAGGAGGACACCCCATTTTCTGGTGACATATCTGCACCAAGATAAACTACTCTGATTTGCTTTAAAAACAACAAAAACAAAAAACAAAAACAAAAAGAAACTGGAAAACCTCAGAGTTCTCTAGGAGTGTATGATAGGAAAAGAGACGGAGGGTTGTGGATTGTAATGATGAATCATGGTGTCTAAGCAAGGCAGAAAGAAGACAAAACAGCTATGGATGTTAAGAGAGCAATGAGAGTCAATGCACTGAAGGGCATGATTATAGGGAAGAATTCTGCACTGGAGGACTTGAGCTGGAAAGGCCAAGTGTTTGGAAATGAGATTTCAGACATGGTAAGCTTTGTGGTAATGACCATGTCCAGCATGTGACCATGGAGGCAGGGCATTAGACGGTTCATGCACTTGGGTTCTGAATCTCCAAGCAGAAGGAGAAGAGTTGAGGTGAAGTAGAAAGGCAGCAGGAAATAAACTATGTGATGAATAAGGGGTTGTGAAAAGGAAGTTGGAAGAAGGAATGCAATGAGATATGAAAGTGGGTGGTAAATCACAAATGCTTCAAAGCTAGCTGTGCCAAAGGAGTGGGTGTACGAGGTATGCTGCGTTTACTCCTAAAGCCCATCTTATCACATACATTCTATAAAGAAAGAAGAAAAAAACGATAGTAGCTTATTTTATACTGAAAATGATTTTGTTTGCACAGGATTATTGGTTTCTTCCCACTGGGGGAAATTGGTCAAGTTCTTACCTCCTTATTTGGGTTTTCTCAGTCTCACAATGCACCTTTATTTAGGGGTGCCTCTTTTCAATATTCCCAACTTCTCCCTTAGATGATTTGATCAATACACATGACTGCCTGTGGTTTCTCTAGTGGGGAAACACATCCTGAAACTCAGGTTGTAATTCCTAAATCTGTATCTTGTCTCATTCATACTCAAGACATATTTATTTGGGCACTCACTGTACTAGGTGCTTGTGTTTACCTATTCCTGCTGGCTCTGGTGTGGACCTAGCCAGTACTGAGTTGTATGTCTGGTGAGTGGAGAATTGGCTTCTCAGCAATAGCTGAGAGAGCCTTAATTCTCACTCTGGTTGTAGGCACGTGGCTGAACTCACCTCACTGTAGGTTACAACTGGGTTGATTCTGCACTTAAATTTCTAAAAATAGTAATAATACACACAGACTTTCCCCTACTTTTTTTTTTTCTTGCTTTTTGGTATCGAACCCAGGCCGCAGCACTGACAGCGCCAAAGCCTTAAGCCACTACACCATCAGGGAACTCCTCCCTACTTTTTTATACATGATCTTAGTCAAAAGGCTGAGAAGTGATCCCCTACTCTTTTAAAGTTGTTGGGGGTTTTTTGGTGTTTTGTTTTGTTTTGTTTTGTTTTAGAAGAACAGGGTTATTGGATGAAGAAAGAAACATTACAACACACAATCAATAAATCTCCTCCCCCACAAGGCTATCTGGGCACCTGCATGAGATGGAGCTTGGTGAAAGGGCCCGTGTACAGCTCAGTAGGCTTGCCTATGGGACCTAGTTTGAGGAATTTGGCTCTGCTCAGTTGCCATAGCTGCATCAGCTTTTTCCACAGGAGAAAGTTTACCCAGTTGTCACACAGGCTTTTGCTTGAACCTAGGATTCCCATAGTGCAGTGCCCAAAGGCTCACTTTTACATCTTGATTCAAGCCTGGATTCTAAATGCCTGCAAACTGGGCTGCTGGGCCTTCCTCATGGCCATTAAGCAAAGAAGGTCACCACTGGTCTGAACCAAGGATAGCATTGGGGGTATACTTGCCTCTGTTGAGAGCAGTGACAGCTGGGGATTGAGGACAGGGTTCTACCTCCAGGCAACCACCCGCAATGGTGGGAGATGGCACAGGTGTGGGGTGAGGTCCTGGCGCAGAACGCTAAGAATGACCTCTTTCTTATCACAAGGGCTTCCTTATCTTTGGGTCCAGTGTCCTCTGGGCTAGCCTTCCTGAGTTTCAGTGAGCACCAGAATTCAGAGGTCAAAAGTCTAAGAGCAGGGTTCTGCTTTAGGGGCAAGCTTGCAGTGAAAGACTTCTCTTTGGAGATTTATTTATTTATTTATTTATTTATTTAATGTGGGTAGTTCCCTGGGAAATGAACCCAGGCCGCACTGTTCACAGCGCTGAAACCTAGCCACTAGACCACCAGGGAACTCCTCTTTGGAGATTTAGTTTTGAGTTACAGAGAGACTTGTCTTGCTCTGCCTGAGCATGGAAACCAGACTCTCAGAGCTCTAAGAACCACTGCTGTCTGCTATGCATCTCCAGTCATAGTTTCAGTTTGCTTTTCAAATGCATCTGCCCCAAATCACAGGCATGTTTCCCTCCAAAAACTGCTCTTCTCCAACTAATCCTTATTCTGATAAATGGCTCACCATAACCTAGATTATCCAGCTAGAAATATGGGTGTTTGGGGTTGTTCCTCCCTCACAACCACATCCAATTAATCACAAAGACCTGACTCCATTTCCAAAAATATCTTTGATTTTTCCCTCTTTAACATTTCCTCTGACTCACTTCTGACCTCCATAATTTTTCTCAGTAGGTTTCCATCTGTTCTCCTTGTCAACTTCCAATCAATCCTTAATAATGGTACAGAGTTGATATGGGCCAAACAAAGCAGCTCTCTCTCCCCATCCCACACACTGTAGACTCCTTTCTCTTACTTCTTTAGCTCTCAGTTTCACCTTTAGTTCAAAGTCTTAATTGTCTTCTTGATCAATTTTCCCTGGCTCCTCAACTTGAGCAACAGACTGTCTCCCAGAGATAATTACTCTGAAACTTGCAACTCATGTCTCCAGCTTGCTGATTACAGTCACTACAGGCAAGCCTGTGCCTTCCTGGACCTGGACAGGTGATAACACCTGAATGACCAGCTAGACCCGAAGTCAACAGGCACAGGCTCAATGGACTTTCCAGCACAGTGATAGGGCTTTGGGACCTATTTCTTGGACCAATGCTTTTAAAACTATTTTAAAACTGAATTAATTTCTCCTCATCTAGGGACAATCGGGATACAATTAATATCCCTACAAGTCTTCCAGCCCATCTCGACCAAAGAAGTCAAAATGGTGGATCTGAAGACCCCTTCCTCTTTTATACCAGATAGGGTGAGAGCTCCGTGGGTCCCCAATAGGTAGGGACAATGACCATCCTCAGCAGGAAGCAGATATAGAAGATGAGACCTCCAGTCTCTCAGCTTCCCATAGAGATTGTGGGGATCACGTCTCTCAAGAGAAATGTGAGGAAGGCGGATAGAATAGGGGGAATCTTGGGATCCCTCCCATGGGACTCATCCAGCTGGAATAGTCACAGCCTTGATATCACCCTATCATTAGTAGTCCCCATCCCAAGTTGAGCAAGCATAGGAAAATTTCAGAAAGAAAGTTAACTAATACAAGGAAGTTAGAGGGTACAAAATAATCCACCAGATTAAGCCAGTTCCTAATACCTGCACAATAAGAGCTACAATGACTTTCATTTCACTTGAGCTTCATTGTAATATCATACACATGTCTGGAAGTTCATTAATATCATTGTAACACACTGAACTCTGGGAAGGAATATGCACAGTTAGTAAAGGTGATGTAATGGACCCCCTGTCAATCGAATTTATCAATTAAGAGGTCCTACACCCAGATAGGTGTAACCCCTTACAACTAAAGAAAATAAAACTACCAAAGCCTCATTAATCAGGGCTCTCAGCCATTTTCCTGCTCGAGCCTGCTCCTGCTACTTAAGAGTGTACTTTCTACCTTGCCATTCAAGGCCCTTGAGCCACTCCCCTTCTTGCTCTGGCCCACTCCTACTTCTTTGGAATGTACTTTCTTTCAATAAACTACATCCTTGTTTCATCTCTATTCTCTGGTGTGTGTCTCATTCAATTCTTTGCTTGAGATACCAAGGACCTGGACACCGCGCTCAGAAGGACCCTATTCTCCGGTAACAAAGTGATCTTTCCACGATGTAAATGTGTTCCCTACAGCAATCCTGCTTAAAACTATTTCCAGCACTAAAATAAAATATTTAAATGTGATCTGACTGCTTTCTTCTGCAGTCTTTCCCTCCCCGCTACCCACAAATCTAGCTAGTATTTCTGCTTCATGTAATGTCCTCTCATATTTGCAGAGCTCAATTCTTAAGGTACTTTGCAGGTCACCTCCTTTGACAAGTTTTCCCTTCTCCCCAGTAGATATAGGGTCAGTTTGTTTTGACACCATTTGCTGACTTGTAGATAATTGTCACAGGATTTATCATGCTGCATTGTTATTATTGGTTCACCATCTCACTGAATAGCTCCGGAGGGCCTTGCTGTTAATCTGTAAACTTGTGCCTACCACCCATAAATGTTTAATAAATGTTGAATGAATTACATCACATGACTATTCTCAATGCACAAAAAAATCATTTAGGAGCACTTGTTAAATTTTTCCCCCCTAAGATTCTGTTTTGGGAGGTCAGTGTGGGGGTCCAGGACTCTGCATTTTTGAGAGTTTCCCTATGATTTTTCAGGCAGGAGTTTTAAGGATTATATTCTGAGAAACATTTGCCCATTGGTAAAGGTGCCATTCCTTCTTAGGGACTATTTGGAAAGCTACTTAAGGATAGGGGCTGCGTCTTACTTCTCTAGGCTAGCTCCTAAATCAAGAAAACCCTTGTTGAGTGAACTACAAAACAATGCGTGAACAGATAAATGCAAGGAGCCAAGTCCTCCATTTTACCACACAGGTCCCAGCAGTTCACATTATTACTTCTTGAAGAAGAAATGGCCTTTCAAATTAGTAAGCCTATTGGGCAGGCTCTCCCAGGAAGGCGGAACTACATTCCCCAGAGTGCCAAGGGACACCCGCGCAGGCGCACTTGGAAAACTACGGCGTTCGTCTCCTTCCCAGAAACTAATAGGTCACTCTTAACCCGCCTCCGCTACTGCTGCATTCCTCCCTGTTCCACAGTCTGAGCTACAGCGGTTCTGTTTGTGTGTGTCGCTGCAGACCGGACTCATGGCCTCACCGCTGAGATTCGATGGGCGGGTGGTACTTGTCACCGGCGCAGGGGGAGGTGAGCACGCGAAGGCTGGTGGGCGGGCGCCCGCCTCGCTCTCACGCCTCGACCCCCTCCTTTTCTGACAGTAGAAACGCGCGCAGCCGCAGCTGCAGCCCTAGCGACGGGGGCTGAGGGCAGTGGTGGAGGATTGGGGAGGAAGCGGATTGAGGAGCGAGCGCCTAGATCCGGTGGGGCGAGCTTGGAGGGCGTAGAACAGCTGTTCTCGGGGCACCGAATCTGTTGTGGTGGGAGAGTTGGGATTGGTTAGCCTTTAGTGGGGAGCTAGAAAGACCTAGGCACCCAGTCAGGTACAGCTGGCTTACCCTCCTCTCACTTGTGGAGCCTCCCAAGTGCCCAGGCCTTGCCTGAGGAGAGAGGCCAGGCTGGGCTTTGGGCTGCAGGGCTAGTTGAACGTCCCTATGGGACGCTCTCGTTTGTGCATGCGCACCAATTGATAGACACTCTTTCTGCCTATAGACTCATAAAGTCTTTTAAAGGTTGTAGAAAAGCCGACTGGGGGCCGGAATCACCCCTAAGAGGAGTAGAACTGTCGGTACCTTGCCTTTGAAAAGTCATTTATTTAGTGTTTTATTTCTCCTGCCAGACGATTAAGTTCTCTGATTTTAGTTCTGGGAGGCCCTTTAAAGATGGTATCTAAGAGTCCTCCTCCTTGAACTTTGTATGCTTATCAAGACAAGCACTGTGCAATAGTCCCCTATGGTATCAGTTACCTTTGGTTCAAAAATAATAAATGGAAACTTCTAGAAATAAACAATTCATAAGTTTTAAATTGCATACTATTCTGAATAGCATCATGAAATCTTGAGTCCTGTTCTGTACAGTTTGGGACATGAATCATTGCTTTGTACTGCATATGCTACCCATCTGTTGGTCACTTAGTTACTCTTGTCAACTAGCATGATGTCGCAGTGCTTGTACTCATAGTCCACTGGAGTCTTGGCATGGGTTGGAAACTCAAATGCCTGTAGGAGTTGGGCAGGTGATAGAGGAATAAAGTGGGAGTTGGGTGGGGACAGTAGGAACTGGTAAGCAGAGACATTTCTGAAGTGTGCCAGATCTTATATTTCTTGAGAAGTAAAATGAGGATTTGTTATGTGAAATAACCCTAATTTTTAGAGGACAAAAAAAATACAATAAAACAAGCTCTAGTGAGATTTTACACTACTTCCACCAGTAGGTGACTTCTGTAATGTCCACGTGCAGGGATCTTGACCGTATGCACCTTTGATTCCCTTCTGGTAGTGCCTTACATCTAGAATAGACTTACTCCATGATTAATTTTAATTATATGTTAAAATCACAATGATAGAATTGTCAGTTAATCCATATGTACTTTTACATCTCCATTGATTAAATGGATTTTAATGCTGCCGTTCAGAAAATACTTTTAGTATTAATTGGTGGCCAAGTATTTTATACTCATGGGTATATTCATTCTAAAATATGTTTTGGAAAAACATTTTATTTACACTTCGCTTTTGGAAATAATTTAAGTGATGTATTCAGTGTTTTAAACTTCTTTTGGCAGTGAATGATTCACAGTATGAAATACATTTTACATCAGGACCCAGTACACACAAATACCATCTATATTTGAAAAAGATTCATGACATGGTAATAGTAAATGAAGTGCACTATGAGATACTTGTTTCATTAAATAAATGCAGATTGTAACCCACTAAATTGATTTTGTGAATCATTAATGAATTGTGACTAGACAGTTATGAACTTAGCACTTTCTTTTCTTAAACTGGTTCATATTTTAAAGTGTCCTGTAGACTTCCCATTGCCTGGATTATAATAACAGTCACTAGCCATTGGACTTGAATTCTGATCTGAGGGAGGAATTATCATTTTGCAGTGAAGTTGAAACTGCCAACAATTTTGCCATAATTGGTAGTATAATGGAAATTTGTGTTTATTAGCTGACTCTAACGTTTGTTGGAAATTTAACTGTGAGAGCAGAGTGGTGGAGCTGGGCAATGGAAGAAGGATGTCTGACCATTTTGAATTTTAGGTGGCTATAAGACAGAAAATTGTAGATCTGGAGATAGTGAGAAATGTGTGAATAGTTGGGGATTCTGAAGACAGGGGAGAGATTTTGAAGTCATTTGAATTCCTTTGATTGGTAAAGCCAGAAAGTGAAATGGTCTAGGAAGTTATTCTCAGGGGCTCTTCGTTAACTTCAAGTAGAGATGAGTTTAAAGCACTGAAGAGAACACTGAACAAGCAGTTTGAGAAAAGAATCAACTAAGATTTGACAGTGCTAAAGATTTTAAGGTAGAAAAAAAATGGAGGAGAGAGGTTGATTGACAATGAATTCAGATGTGAGAGAGATTTAAGACAGGATTTAAGAGAGGACTATGATAAAATAGGCTTTAACTGTTTTTGCATTTTGACTGTAAAGCTGTGTTGGGCATTATGGAGGAATGCAAAAGAGTGACATATTCAATCTCAGCCTTCAAGGACCTTCTAGTTTAATTGGGGAGAGAGACTAAAGCACAAAGTATTGAAATAATGTTTATATTAATATTAATGTAAGCACAGATATAAAAACACGGAAGGAGCCTTACCAACCTGTTAATGGGCCAGTTGTGTTGGAGGGAAAAGGGGAGGAGCCTGTTACTTTTTACTTTATATACAGATTTGTGTGCAGTTTGTATGGGCTTTTATGATAAAGGTAGATCATTTACATAGCTTTTGAGAGAATTGTATAGCTTGATTTTAAGTTGAGATAATTCTCTGATTAACTTAAGTCAACCTCTTTTAGAGATCTACCCCATTTCTTTCATCTAATGATTTTTCTGCTGACTCACCACAACTTTTTTCATTCTGGTCATGAGTATTTGATATATTTAAAAACCCTATGTTTAGAACAAGCACTTCAGACTTGATTTGATGAAATATGAGAAGCTTGAGTTATTGTATTAGCTAAATTCATTCATTCAGAGTGAAATTTTAAAATAAATTATTTGCTGATATCTTTGGTTTCTATATTGGGTTCTTTTCAGAAAAGCCTAGTAATTAAGCTGTCTCAATTTGTTATTTATATACTTATTTATCAATTAATTTAAATTAAATTTAAATTATCAATTACATTTATTAAATTAAAAAAATGTATACATGTTAAAATGATTTGAGCAATACAAAAGTAAGGCTTCCACCCTTGATTGCTAGTAATACAGATTTGTTCCCTAGAGATAACCACTAATTGGTCTTTTATAGTCTTCCTAAGACTTGGTGCTTGTAAAACTTATACATAGGTAAATATCTATTTTTGGATGTATAAATTTATAGCTTATACCTTTGAGTTCTAATTAAATATTTAATTAGTATTTAATTAATAACTAAATATTTGTTTGTTGATTGTGTAGTTAAAATTCCGTACAGGATATAGAAATCAGTAGATATTTGAAGCAGGAAAGGATTTAACACAACCAGTTGGATTTTAGGCATTTCCTCTTGGAATGACTTATGGAACAATACAGAACTGGTCCATTAGTGGAGCCACAACCTGTGAGCCCAGATAGTCACTGGACATCAGGGAAAGAGAAAATAGAAGCTGCTATCCAGAGATTAAGGAGCTGGATCAAGAAGTTGCCACTATATCCACTGTTTCTTAATACCTAGGAAGCTTCAGGGCATCAGCTTCTTAACCAGTAGCAACAACTGGAAGTCACAAGAGGTGGCTTCTGTTTCATTTCCACTTTCCAGATTTCATGCAGATGCATTTAATGGTGGAGTCCAATTCACATCTAGCATCCTAGAAGCTAGGTAGATGGTAGGAAATGATAGGTAGAATAGGTGGAAAATACAGTTGTAAGCTTTCCAACCTCTGCAGGTAGAAGAAGGTGAAATAGAGGTTGAGAGTACATCGAAGACTCTGTCATTATAATGTAATTAATTGCTCACCAGTTACTTTAAAATAGGGATTGAGTTGACTGGACCAAAAAAAATTATGCTAACATTTGCTCAACTTGCTGATTATTTTGGTTTTCACTAGGACTGGGCCGAGCCTATGCCCTGGCTTTTGCAGAAAGAGGTGCATCAGTTGTTGGTAAGTTGATATATTTTTTATTTTATTTACTTTTATTTTATTTCATGTTAGGGCCTAAAGACACATGTTGTTAATGTTTTATTTCTCTCTCTCTCTCTCTTTTTTTGTATTGCAATTTATTTCTTAATATTTTTATCTTATAACTTTTTATTTACATCTTTTCCACTCAATTCTGTAAGTGCAAGGACCTCGTCTTATCATCTCTATCTTCCAAAGGACCTAGAATATTGCTTTATGCAAAGAAAGTACTTTCTTCATTGATTCTTTTAGTGTTTGACATAGACTTTTTTGGAGGTAGAAGGGGTGGTGTGTCTGAGATTGGTTGAATAAATTTCTACTTTTCTTTTTTGTTGTGACTAAGATATAATCTTAGTTTATAAGCTAGTTTACAGCAGTGCATGTTCATGGGGATCAGTTTTCCTATATTATCTATTACTTTTGAATTTGTTAAATTCAGATAAGGACTTTTTGAGTTATAAGAAAAAGGTCAACAAGGACAGTGTGTTCATGTCTATTATTATTGCCTTTAGAGATGAGATTGTAGCAAGTGCTGGTGAAAGTCCAAGAAGGCAGAACATTTGTATCTTGGAAAAATATTTGTCAAACTAGGCTGAAGAGCCAGAGTTGGTTTATTTTAGGGAAGAAGTCAATCCATGTGAAACTGCAGAACTTTTGGCTATTTTCTTCTATTTTTTAGCCTGTGACCACCCTGTGAACTTTCTAGGCCACCAACAGGTTATGTTCTTTCCTAACTGCCACTACTCTCTACTTTAGCTTTTTAAAGCATAGATACCCTGCTTCTAGGTTGCATCACATGCACTAATATCTCGCCTCTGTTAATTTTTGTTCTGCTCAGCATTTTTTTTTTTTTTAATCTGAGTAAGCAAAAAATAGTAAAGAAGAATAAACTAACCTAGGATGTTGTGACATTGAAGTATCTTGTTTGTGGAAAAGTGGTTAATCAGGTAAACCTAGGACTAGCTCACAGGCGGGTAAGAAGACCTAAACAGAGTAAGTAGCATGTTCTCATATATGTCAACTTTTGCTGGGTTATGCTGGTTAACAAACACATTTAAATGGCTTACAATAATAAAGGAGTATTTCATGTGTGAATGACCTTTAAGCTTCTGGTCAGCTGTGTCTCTGTTCTGTGTGTCTTCAGGATCCCAGCTGAAGGAGCAGCTTCTATCTGGGACATGGCTAATCTTGGGACAGAGGAAAAGTAATGGTGGATCTACTTGGTGGCTTTTAGAACTGTTCAGAAGTGGCATGCCACTTCTACTCATATTTCACTGAACAAGGCTCAGTCCAAAGTTAAGGGTATCACCTAAGATATTCTCTAACTTCATGTCAATATGATTGCTTTGTTTTATATTCCATAATGTCAAGCATTATGGGAGATTTAAAACTGAGTATAAGAACTACCAAGTCTTTGGCTGGATTATAACAAGGGACATTTGGTTTTGTATATAAATTACATCTTTCAAGAAATGTTTGTACATATCTGAAGTAAATGTTGGGAATGGAATAGTTTTGAGGTTTCCTCAGTAGGTAAGCTACATCCAATTCTTTGAATATTAAGTTTTGTCTTGAGGGTTTGAACACAAAGAAGATTGAAGTATTCCATCAAGAAGAACCTTTTCTTTGATGGTAAGAAAGGCAGAAAATGTTCTGTTCTTGAACTGGAGAAATGACACCATTGGGTAAATGAAAATCCAATTGGTAAAGTCATATTGACATGATTTCTTTTCTGTGTTGCAGTTGCATAATAATTGGTAAAGATGAGTCTTAAATTCTTGTGTTCTGATGCCAGAGCCTGTGTTTTTAACTACTGTGTGATACTGACAGCCAGAAAGTGAACTGTAGTGATGAAAGTGAATTGCCTTTGATGTTAAGTCAGGCTTCATACCCTGGCTCTGCTGCCTATTGGTATATTAGTATATCTCTGAGTATTAGTAGCCACCTTACCTAACTTCCAGGATTATGGTGGGGATTAAATGACATAAAAGATTAAAGCCCTTTGTAAAGGGAAAAGAAACTGGAAAGGTCATGAACTGGAAATGTCAAAGCGAGCCTGAGGTATTGTTCACTCGGGGTATCCCATTCCCAGCCCTCGATGTTATACATGTTTCTCTTATAGATGCTTAAAGAAAAAGGCCTGCTTTAGTCACTGATATATTCTCTTCAAATGTAAGCATAGTGCTTTGCTTAGTAATCAATCAAGACATATATGCTGATTGAATGGATAAGTTAAATTTATATGACACAGAAGAAAGATTATAAGAAAGCACGTGTGGATTCCAGCTTATAATAATAAGCCATATATGCAGTGTCCACCCCTTCCCCAGTTGGGTACATTGTGGTTTATTATGTTATTAACTCTTCTTATGCATGTTTGTAATTTTCCATTAGAAAAAAAAAAAAAAGAAGTAGAAGCAGAGAGACCAGTCAAGTTACTGCAATTCTCCACATAAGAGATGGTGGTTATTTAGACAGGTGGTAGGGCTAGAAGTGATGCAACGTGTTTAAATTCTAGATATATTTTGAAGGTAGATATGGCAGGATTTGCTGATATGGATTGTAAGAGAAAGAGAAGGATAGAGTGGCTATTTACTAAGATAGGAAAGACTGAAGGAAGCCAGATTGGCAGAGAGTTGTTCCTATTAGACTTTCAGATGGAGATATTAAGTAGGCAGTGGGATATAGGACTCTGAGGGGCCTATGTTGAAGCTATATAAATCTGAATGGTCTCAGTTTATGGGTGGTATTTAAAGCTAGGCAACTGGATCAGATTACCCAGATAGTGAGTACATATAGACAGAAGTCCAAGGACTGAACTCTGCATGACTCAAAATCTCGTTTTCAGTTTCTTCTCCCTTTAAGGATACCTTTGATGCTTTCTTCTTATGGAGACAAAGAAAATTAATTAAAAGGACCTAATTTAAGACACTGTTCTCTAAACTACTGCCACAGTTTGTAATCTTTCAAATATTTAGATACATTTGTGGCTATCGTGGAAAAGATTTCTCATGAACTAGTATGATTGTATTTTTCTACTAAGCAGTGCAAGTGGTATGGCCACTCTGTGTTTTCCCCTTTTTCCTTGACTGTCAAGAAACTTAAGGGTAAACATGACAGCTGTTCTCAAGTAGAGTAGCTACTATTAGGCAATACTTTCAAGTAGACTTGTCTATCCCTGACATAACGTTTTGTCAATTTTCCTGTTCTTTAATAGTCCTTGCACATATATTTTATATTTGTCACTTGAGATACTTTTGGTAGCAGTCAGGACATAACAATGCAGAAAAAAAAATCCCCATTAGGCTTACAGCTCTAAAATCAGTGAAATGATTCTTAATGCTATTGTTTGCTATGGGAAAGTTTATTAAACTGGGTGAAAAAACATAAACACAGAAAATAGAAATGTCTGGAAGGTTGTATAAAAATGGCTAATATTAGTTATCTTGGGGAGAGATTGGGGAGGGCAAATATTATAATAAAGGGCTTTCTGCATTTGTATGTTTTAAATTTCTTAAAAACATAAGAGAGTAAATAATCTCTCCAAAAAATAAATACATTTATAATACAATATTGCACTTATCTTTCTATACACTTCTTGGATTACTCAGTACAAAGGATGTCACTTACACAATCAATACATATAAAAGTTACTCAGATTTTGTAGAATCAGAAGCATCATTTTACTTTGGAAATAAAAATAATTTATAGGTATGTCATTGGTAATAGATACGACTGATTGGGTGACAAACCCTTGAATTGAGTAAATATATAAATGCAGATATGTGTAAAGTTAATTATAAAGCACTCTTCAAATAGAAGGCATTATAACATTGTTACTCTTGATAATTTAGTGGAAAGTTAGAAACTGCTATATGAGCAGTTTCCTGCATTGAGCTTCAGCAAAAACGAAGAAACTAGCTACAGTAAATTGAAGCAGTAAAGTGAGGCAGTGAATAATAGGGTTCCACTGCAGATTTTGAGCAAGGGGATCACACAGTATAAAGGCTGTGGTAGGACTGTAACTGTAGCTGCTCGCCTGGAGAAATTTAGATCTGAGGCAAAAGGATTAGAGGCAACTGTAGTCATCTGGGCATGAAATGATAGAATGGGAAAGAAACGGCGATTCCTTAAAAGAATTGGTAACTCCTCAGTGTACAAACTGTCAGCCTTAAGAGCCCATTGCACCTAGCACAGTGCTGAATCTAGAGTGGGAACACAACACACATTTGAAGAACCATGTAATGAAATTGTTAACAAGACCTAATGACTCAGTGACATGTGCTGTTCAGAAAGGGGAGAAGGGAAAGAATGCCCAGGAGGTAATTCACCCAGCAGAGAAGTGATGTTGAGAAGGTAGGACGGTTTGAAAAAAGGATGAGCATGGTTTTTATTTTTTCTTCTGTGCAAACTAAATGTGCGATATACTTGTATTCTCTCATCTGATTTAGCTGCCCAGATATCTGGAGACCCATAGCCTGTTTCTTGCTGTAGTCTTTGGAGCCAATAGTCAGAGAAAGCTGGGATGCAGGACAGAGAGAAAGAACAAGAAAACCAGCTTCTGAGAGCAGAGACCTGTATATCAAATAGTATTTCTAAAGACAAATCTGGATATCTCAATATGGTTTACATAGCAAAACACTGAAAAGCAATGCACATAATGTTTATCAAGTAATATTAATGCTCACATATCAACTTTCTCAACATTTCAATAAAGGAATTTGTGAACTGCCACAGATATGACAAATAATTAAAATCTTTTATAAATACAAGATGCTTAAAAAACTAAGAAAGACAAACACTCCAAATAAAATGCGATTTAAACAGTCAAAACAAGAAATAAAAATGGGTCAGTTTACCATTTTTACTATTAATACCTATATATTTTAAAGTTATTTATTTGAGTGGAATGGCTGATTTATCATTTCCTTTATACCCACACCAAAAAATGTGATGTTTTTGTGGTTGTTTTATGTAAGTAGTTATGTTCTTTTTAGGATAAAAGAAACTTGGAGCACTAGAAGAGTATAGGTCAACATTCTAGTTTGGATTTCACCATGTTGTACACCTGGCTCCTGGGCCACATTACCTAACCTTTCCCAGACTGTTTCCTCATCTGTGAAAACAGGAACAAACTTTTCATGCCAATCTCCTAAAAAGCTGTGTGGAGATCAAATGCAACAGTGTGCATAATGGTGGTTTGAAAATGCGAAGTAGACACATACCAATGTAAGGTAGTGATGGTATTTTTAAAATGATGATTATTATTAAAATTTTAGCCATACATTTAAGCTGTAACAGTGTCACATGGTATGGATACATTCCACTTTGTGTACAACTGTGAAATATTTTGACCTTGTAGCTATCTAAACCCTTTAGCCTATAACCAGTGCTTTTCTAGTTAAGGTTGTAATCCCTAATTTACTCAGGCAATAGTAGAATGACTGAATGGGGTCAGTAGTAATTTAATTAGAGACTTGTTTTGAATACATGTATTCTGGTACTGTTTCACTGCACATTACTGATCTCAGTGAATTATTTAATCCAGTCTTCAATGCTTACCTGTTTGGTTGCACTTTGAACAATTTCCACTTGGGGGTGGTGTTTCATTGCACTATTGAATAGAACTTAAATACTGCATTTGCCAATTTGCTTTTGAACTTTCCCTTAGTTAAAAGGGGTCTTAAAAGACTGTTAGCTGCTTGTCTTAAAATCTTGATATTTTTTACTGGTTGTTTGTTCTCATTTGAATAATTGCATGGAAATGAACAACTAACAGGAATGTAGTATTGAATCTTACTACTTTTTTTCATCTCGAATGATAATATAAGCCTCTTTCTATTAGTTTGTGTGTTGGCAGCATTTTTTACTTGCAGTTAAGACTGATAAGACTATATTGTTAGAAAAAAATATATCCCTGTCATTTTTTTGAAAAAGTTATTTCCTTAAAAAAAGTTAGGTAAAAACACATTGATTTAGCTAATTTTGAGTGTGGCTAGGCCTTTGTTTTTTTTTTCTGTAGCATCCCTTCATCTCCTTTATTACCCAACCCTACTTGGAATCCTCATCCCAATCTAACAAAAAGAGAGCCATTCTTCAAAAGAAAAAAAATATTATTTTTCAGGTGTGGTAATCCTTAACTTGGTAATATTAAAAAATTTTAAATTTTAGTATGTGCCACCATACCACTTATTCAGAAATTTTTTGTTATACTCCTAAAAATCTATGCAATAATCTTATAAAAATGATCATTTTGCAATGCAAATTAATTTTTGTCTCAGGTATTTTTCTTTTTTGGGGGACGGGGGTGGTTCCCTGGCTGGGAATCGGACCCAGGCTGCGGCGTTGAGAGCACTGAGGTCTGGTCACTACACCACCAGGGAACCCCCCCCCTCCCCCCCACCGCAAGTAGTTTTCTTAAGTTCTGTTTTTTTCAAGTTACTTAGCATTTAATGTGTATCTTTTAATTAGTTTTTGTATGTTATTTTATAAATTTCATCTTAAATTGTTGTGTGAATCAACTGTGTTATTTAGTTATATTGGCCATTCTATACTTTTTCCTAAAATTTACTGTGCATTACTGTATTCATCACTTACTTAACTTTCATTAGATCATAAACTCTTTAAGATGCACTGCTCCTAATACAAGGGCTGTCCAGAAAGTATTCAGCCATGTAATATGAAAAATAGAGGCATTTGTGGCTGGATTTTTTTCCAGACAGCCCTTGTACATTTATGTGTTCCTCTGTAGATTTCCTTGCAAATAGTAAATGTTCAATTGGTGTTTTTTTTTTTTTAATCTGTATAATCGGCTATAGGGAGATGTTATATGATAAGTGCGGTCAGTTGTTAAACATATAAAGACAGAGTCATGGTAAATATTAGGGACTGAACACTCATATTCTTTATTATATTTTGACATCTTTTAACAGTTTTTATTTCTTTCATCGTAGACCATGATGTAGTATGTTTTATAAAAATTTACAAGTGTGTTTTTGTAATAGTTTAATATCATGCTTGGTTTTCTTTTTTTTAATCACCATTCTTATAAACACAGGCTTTTTCAACATGGAGAGGATATTTCACATTGTATGTTTAATGTCTTTTTTAATTGCAGAAAGAACATTTAACATGACATCTAATCTCTTAACAAGTTTTGAAGTATACAGTAGTCCCCCGCTTATCCATGGTTTTACTTCCTGTAGTTTTAGTTACCTACGGTCAACCACAGTCTGAAATATTAAGTGGAAAACTTCAGAAATAAAGAATTTATAAGTTTTAAATTAAATGCCATACTGAGGTGGTAGAACCTTGCACTGTCCTACGTGAATCATCCTTTTGTCCAGCATATACAAACTGTATACACGATATGCCCTTTAGTCACTTAGCAGCCATTTAGGTTATCAGATTGACTGATGTAGTATTCTAGTGCTTGTGTTCAAGTAATTTTTATTTTACTTAATAAATGGCCCCAAAGCACAAGAGAAGTGATGTTGGCATTCAGGATATACCAAAGGGAAGCCATAAAATTCTTCCTTTAAGTGAAAAGTATTGTATGTATGGGAAAAAATATAGGTATATATGTATAGTTGACCCTTGAACAGTGTGGTAGAGATAAGGGGCACCATCCCTCTGCATAGTTGAAAATCCACATATAACTGTTTTCCCCAAAACTTAATTAGCCTACTATTAACTAGAAGCCTTACCAATATGTCCATTAACACATTTTCTATGTTGTATGTAGTATATACTGTTTTCCTACAAAAAAGTAAGCTAGAGAAAACATGTTATTAAGAAAATCATAAGGAAAATAAAATACATTTAACAGTATTTATTAAAAAACCCCATAGATAAGTGGACCTGTGAAATTCATACCCCTGTTGTTCCAAGGGTTAACTATATATAGGGTTCTGTGTATAATTATACATATGTTGAAGGTGTAGAAATGAATTCACGTTTGTTTTTGCATTGCAGTGAATGATTTAGGAGTGGACGTCAAGGGAGTTGGTAAAGGCTCCTTAGCTGCTGATAAGGTTGTGGAAGAAATAAGAAGGAAAGGCGGGAAAGCCGTGGCCAACTATGGTATGATAATTGAGAGAACTGTACTATGTTTAAAATTTTCCTTCAGTTAATTCTTTTGTTAACATTAATAATCAGTGAGCAAATATCTTAGCGTTCCAGTATAATTATGAAATTAGATTTTTCTCTAACTCAGCCAAAGGTATTTGGCTACATATTTTATATGTAAGAATTTTTTAAACTGTTGATGTAGATTATTTCATGAGTCTAAGTTTTATTGAGTTGGTTACTTAATATTTTTATTAATCAGCACATGGTATAATCAATAAATTATTGTATATATGTATATGCATATGTTCTTGTTTTTAAAAGACCTATTTTAGTTAAAAGATCCTAAGTATTTCTACAGAATAACATTAAATTCTTCTTAGCTCGCTTCAGCAACACATAAATTCTTCTTAAAATTGTTTTAAAAAAAATTTTTTTTTTTTTTTTTTTTTTTAATATGTGGGTCATTCCCTGGCTGGGAATCGAACCCAGGCCACAGCGTTGACAGCTCCGAAGCCCAGCCACTACACCACCAGGAACTCCCTAAAAAATGTTTTAAAGTAACATTTAAAGTGAAATAACCCCCTTTCAGTACCCAACCTCCATATTCCATTCTGCACAATTAATCATTGCTATATTTAACTTTCTTATCTTTATAAAACTTAAGAGTCAAAGTTAGGTAATTAAAATGGGCTCTTTCCTTGCCTCCATGGAGTAATGCAGAGGCGGAGGCTTGGGTGCATTCAAGATTCGGTTCGACCCATAACCCACCACCATGGCTGAGGAAGGCACTGCTGCTGGAGGTGTAACGGATGTTAATATTGCTTTACAACAAGTGCTGAAGACCGCCCTTATCCACGATGGTCTAGCACGTGGAATTCGCGAAGCTGCTAAAGCCTTAGACAAGCGCCAAGCCCATCTTTGTGTGCTTGCATCCAACTGCGATGAACCTATGTATGCCAAGTTGGTGGAGGCCCTGTGTGCTGAACACGAAATCAACCTAATTAAGGATGATGACAACAAGAAACTAGGGGAATGGGTAGGCCTCTGTAAAATCGACAGAGAGAGAAAACTCCGTAAAGTGGTTGGTTGCAGTCGTGTGGTGGTTAAGGACTATGGCAAAGAGTCTCAGGGCGAGGATGTCATCAAGCAGTACTTCAAATGCAAGAAATGAACCAAATAAACTTGTCTTTTGTTTTTCAAAAAAAAATAAATAAATAAAATAAAATAAAATAAAATAAAATGAAGTCACGAGAAGACAGCAAAAAGCAAAACAACCTTTACTTTTGATATATTGATTCTCATAGTATTTGTAAGGATCCTTCTTGAATAGATTTACTTTAAAAAGCTAGTGCTTATTAACTTATCTGCAAATTAGATTGTTTTTATGGACCAGGGGTTAAATTAGATTACCAGTGAGTTCATTTTGAAATTTTAGAGGAAAGGAAATACGATATGATTAGATTGAGGGAATAATGAGAGACATTTTAGTATCTTCAATCCACATTGAGGATCTAGAAAAATGTTTTCAGCTTAAAAAAAAAAGTTTTGGGGTTTTAGAAACCTATTTTCTAAAGATAAAAATTTAGACCCACCCACCTCCCAGTTTTGATATACAACCTCTGTCATTCAGGAGTCAGTCAGGAAAACAGAAGCCCCTTTAGGTTTTCCAAGTGTGAAGGGTTTTATTTTATTTTATTTTATTTTTTTATGTGGGTAGTTCCCTGGCTGGGAAATGAACCCAGGCCGCAGCGTTGACAGCACCAAAGCCTAGCCACTACACCACCAGGGAATTCACATGAAGGGTTTTAATACAGAGAATTAGAGTTGTGCATAACCATTGGAAGGGCTGGGTAAGTGCATGTCAGGGAAACTTGATGATTTCAGCCTGCCCCAGGTGGTTGTTAAGCACTCACCTAGATGTGCTGCCAGTCTGACATGTTCTCCTAACATTGCCTGCATTTACAGGCTTCTCCTTTTCCATATTTTATCAGGGTGTCCAATCTTTTGGCTTCCCTGAGCCACATTGGAAGAAGAACTGTCTTGGGCCACGCATAAAATACACTAACACTAACGATAGCTGATAAGCTAAAAAAAAGGTCCCCCCCCCAAAAAAAATCTCATAATGTTTTAAGAAAGTTTACAAATTTGTGTTGGGATGCATTCAGAGTCATCCTGGGTTGTGGGTTGGACAAGCTTGCTTATCTGTTTTGGCATTTCTAACTCAGGCTTATATGGGCCCCAGGGAAAGGACTGTATTTCCTGCCTCCTCCCCTGTGATTGCATAGAATATAGAAAGAGGCAGTGGTGATGTTGAGTTCACAGCTGACCATTTGACACACAACTCTTGGGGTTACGAACCCTCTCCTTGGGCTGAGTAGCAGAAAATAACGAAGCTGTATTATTTTGTTGAACTTTACCTTTTGTAGTTAGGATTAAAAGAACAGTAGGTTTATTTTCTATGTGTAGTTATATAGCATTGAACATGCTTTTTCAAATTAAATATGCACCTCCTTCCCTCCCTCCCAAATTCTGATTTGTATCCTTAAGGGGAAGTGCCAGTGTGGCTATTTAAAATTAAATTTATTAAACAAAATTAAATATTCAGTTTGTCTGTCATACTGGCCACATTTCAAGTAGTCGGTAGCCACACCTATGGCTAGTGGTTACTGGATTAGTACAGAAATGGGACACTTCCATCTTTATAGAAAGTGGTATTGGACAATGCTATTTTATTTTATTTTATTTTTATTGTTTGTATGTGGGTAGCTCCCTGGCTGGGAATTGAACCCAGGCCTCAATGTTGACAGCGCCAGCGCCGAAGCCTTAAGCCACTACACCATCAGGGAACTCCGACAATGCTATTTTAGATAGTATTTGCCAAATATTTTTTTACCTCCTCTCCCTCCGCACCTTTTTTTGTAGGTTAAAGAATTATCCTAGGGGCTAAATCTAAATTTCTTTTGTAACATTTAATCGTGTATATTTTTATTTATGTGCCTGCAATATAAATGCATTTTCCTTGGAAATGAATTCTGTTGAGTGATTATCTGTTATATGCTTTGGTCCACAGAATTTAGATATCATTAGTGAGAGATATTACTGAAGTTTTATACTAATTTCCCTTTCCTTCAGATTCAGTGGAAGAAGGAGAGAAGGTTGTGAAGACAGCACTGGATGCTTTTGGAAGAATAGGTGATGTTTCTTTGCATTTATGGTACAAACCAGAACAGCTGCTGCCTTCCTAATAAAATATTTTTTTCTAATAAAATATTTTTTATTTTACTTTTGTTTATTAAAAATTCCCTCTTTCTTGATAATCAAGGTTTTAGATTTGTTTTACAAATTGATTACTTTACATACACTACCTTATTCCACAAAGGGCTTGTGGTGACAGTTTTTTATATATATGTGTTGTTTGTTTTATATTTTTCTGTACTTTAAGAACTTTTAAAAAACTTAAGTATTCTTCAAGTTTCCTTTTTATAATAATTTAATTATATCCCAAATATGTTTATAAGATTAAAAAATTAATATTTTGGCAATAAAGGACTCAGTAGAATCTTTGGATAATTATAATTGGATTAAAATAATTCAATATATTGCACATTAATTAAGATGAATTGTATGTAGTTGACCCTTGAAAAATGTGGGGATTAGGGGCACTGACTCACTGCGCAGTCATCTGTGTATATCTTTTTTTAAAATTAGTTTCAGGTGTACAAAACAACATAGTGATTAGACATTTATATACCTTACAAACTAATAACCCCAGTAAGTCTCTTACCCAACTGTCACTTTACATAGTTATTAAAATACTACTGTTGTGCAGAACTTTTGACTCACCAAAAACTTAACTACTAATAGCCCACCTTTGACTGGAGTCCTTACTAATAATGTGTAGTCAATTAACAAGTATTTTGTATGTAATATGTATTATATGCTGTATTTTTACACTAAAGTAAGTTAGAGAAAAGCAAATATTAAGATTATAAAGGAGAAAATATATAGTACTGTACCATATTTATTGATACTGTAAGTTTGTGTAATTGGTTTATAAGATGAATTATTTGTCAGTACCTACATCATATTGTCTTATATGATACAAAACACTATAAATGTTGTATATGTTATGAACACTAGACATAAAATGAAAAGATAATGTGAAGAAGAAATTCATATTTGCAGGTATAATGATTCATGTTTTGATAACAAAGAAGTAGCAATGTGATTGCTTTATGGTAGACTAGTATAATTGATATGATTACTTCATGGTAGCCTAGCCTATGCACTAATGAATGAATTGTTATAAAATTTTTATGGTATACAGTATGAGTCATATTCATAATACAGTATTGGAAACATTATTACATTTCAAAAAATTTACTTACCTGTGATGATAGGATGATTTGCAGTTTCTCCATGTATGAGAGAGAGAGAGGCATACTGTATGGTAATGTAATTCTTTGAAAGCAATATAAAACAGTAATAAAACTAACACATTTAAAATTTTATATTAACTATCACTCACCTTATGCCTATGTAAGGATAGGGTATCCACTTCTAGACAAGTCTTGACTACTTAGGTGATGATGATGATGACACAAAAATGTCTCATACAGTTCTTGCCATTACAGTTACTGTATTTCCACATGAAGATACTCACACATATACACAACAGATAAGTTTATTAACTGTATGACGTGATAATTCTTATTGTTTATTTAGTAGAAGTAAATCACAAAGGTCTTCATCCTCATCTTCATGTTCAGTAGGCTGAGGAGGATGAGGAAGAGGAAGGGTTGGTCTTGCTGTCTCAGGAATGGCTGAGGCAGAAGAAGGGGAGAAAGTGGAAGGAGAGGCAGGAAAGACAGGCAACCTTAATGTAACTTTATGGAAATACATCATAACTTCTGTGTTTCTTGCACTTTGACTTCTCTAAAACTGTTTCTCTATGGTACCATCCTTTTTCTACCATTTGCTTTAGTTTCAGTACCCATATCATAGAAGTGTTCATGTTGTAGAAGAAGCTAAAAGCAGGCTTGAATAATCAGAATCCTTCTGCCAGATTGTCTAATGTCAGTTTGTTTGCTGGCACTCCTACACTTTCTTCCTCATTGTCTGGCACTCATATCAGGTCATCTTCTGTTAATTCCTCTCGTGTAATGTCTGTTAGCTCTTGAATTTCTCCAAGATCCATATCTTGAAACCCTTTCCCCCATGCATTTTTTGCTATGTCCACAGTCTCTTTCATGATTTCTTTGATTGGCTCTGTTGTAAATCCTGTGAAGTCATGTACAACATCCGGACACCGTTTTCTCCAGCAGGAATTTACTGTTTAAGGCTTGATGGCTTTCATGGTTTTTTTCTATAACAACAGTGGCATCTTCAATGGTGTAATCCTTCCAGACTTTCATGATGTTCTCTCTTATCAGGGTTTACTTCCATAGCATCGACAGTTCTTTCCATTAGAGTACTGTGTGTAATGAGCCTTACACATTAAGGCTAATTGAAGACGTGTGTTTGGGGCAAATAGACCACTTCCATGCCTTCAGTGTTGAACTCATGTGATTCTAGGTGGCCAGCTACCAAAGAACTTTTCTTTTCCTTCTCGTCTCATCTCGTCTCTTCTCCTTTTTCTTCTTTCATTTTCATACCAAAAAACTTTGCAAGGCAGTCCTTTAGTGGCAAGGTACTTCCTGACTTCTTGGATAAAGTGTCAATAAAACCAATCCAGAAAAGGAATCTCATTGTCCAGGCCTTCCTGTTGTACACCCAAAAGAATGGCAGCCGGTATTGATCTTTTCCCTTCAAGGCTTGGGGGTTAGTAGCTTTATAGGTAAGGGCAGTCCTGATCATAAACCCAGTTGCATTTGCACAAAATAGAGTTAGTTTATCTCTTCCTGCCTTAAATCCTGGTGCTCATTTTTCTTCCTTACTGATAAACGTCTTTTGTGGCATTCCCCGCC
>PVJL010001215.1:174534-246180 GCA_004026885.1 Lyroderma lyra | reverse complement strand
TTAGCGGTATTAATTCTCCAGCTTTAGATGCTTCACCTTCCTTTTGCTTTAAGTTGTCATATAATGACTTTGCTTTTTCTTGAATCATATTAGAGTTTATAGCCATGCCTTTCTTATAGCAATTCTGCACCCACATAAAAGCTGCATTTTCAACGTGAGATAAGGCATTTTGCAGAAAGTGCAAGGTTTTTATGCCTGCTGATACAGCTGCAATGACAGCTTCATGAATTTCCTTTTCTTTTTTTTTTTTTTCCAGTGGTCCTTAATGCTGGGTTCATTTATCTTGAAATGCAGGGAACCACATTTGCAGCCCTCAGTCTATGGTACATATCAGGCAATTCAACTTTTTCTCAAAATGTCATGACTTTTCTCTGCTTCTTGGAAGCACTTCCATCATCACTAGTGGCACTTTGCATGGGTCCCATGGTGTTATTCAGGTTTATGGTATTGCACTAAAAAATGAAAAATACAGGAGAACTATAAGAGATAGCTTTTTACTGCTATACACAGTTTACTGGAGAAAGAAACTTCTGACGCAGAGTGATTAACATCACGTGACATTTTAAGCAGATACTTACAGCACTTGAGCTCACTGCGATAGGAACAGGAGATCGCTACAAAATTATTGCCATAGTATAGTATGAACTACAGTTAATTTTATGCAATTATAATTTAATGCTGCATTTTAATGTTTGTTTATGTTTCTCTTGACTGTCAGTGGCACCAAGTTTATAATAGATTTATGTATATTTTATGGTAGTAAATGATAAACTGATACCTACATATATTTTATGTATTCAAGACATACCTAAGTTTCTCTTAATTTTTTTTGTTATTTCTGGGCTATGTGGTTTGTCTGAAAGTTTTTTACATGGATGCAAATCTCCAAAAAATTTTCCATTGTATTTATTGGAAAAAAATCCACATACAAGTGGACTCACACAGTTCAAACCTGTGTTGTTCAAGGGTCAGCAGTATAATAAAAATCTTCATTATAGAAGCATTTCAAATGTATTGTTTAGTTCATTCTTCTATAAATAATCTTCCTGGTTTAATTCCACACATTTTTAATAAAAGATTGTTGAATTCTAGATGGAAATCTTATTGTAGATAAGTCCAACATGTTTACAATCTGAAAAAACATTAATTTTTATGATTTGAATGTGTTCACCCCCTTTTCTTGTTTAGCATATTTATTTTTCTAGTTATGTTTGATTGAGCCTGTAAGAGACATGTTTGCATACCATCTGACAGAGGAGGGATAGAGACCACAAAAGGGTGAAGTCATAGGGTAGTTGAACCTTAAAAAATAATTTTTTTCTTTTCATAGTGAGAATACAATTATGTGTTAAGATGGGACACCAGTTTCTAATACTAATTGTTTTCTTTGTGGGCTTTTGACTTTTGAGTGACAAGAAAAAAATCTTCAAATGTTTTAACTTTCTGAGTGAATTTTGAAGTTAAATGAGGAATGACTGTGGTTATCACTGAATCCTAAGAACCGAAGAGTTGTGCAAAGGTTAATTCTATAATCTTATAGGATTTTGACAGAAAGTAGAGATGGAAAAATTTAGATAGGCAAGTTTGAGAGCAAAGCACTGATATAATGTGATCCTGTGGTTTTGTGAATCAGATGTTTTTTGCTATAGGTATAACATTTTGTTCTGATAACACTTTTACCAATTGTATATACTGTATTTTTCTGTGTATAAGGTAATACTTTTGTCTAAAATTGTTAGACCAAAAATTGGGGATCACCTTATACATGGGAGTAACCAGTTGATATTGATTTCCTACTATTGGATTAAAAAAATAAGGGTCATCTTACACATGGGGGCACTTTATGCATGGAAAAATACGGTAACTTTCCATAGGAAAAGAAACCCAGTTTTGAAAGAAATGTGAGTTGTAAGCAAATGCAAATTTACATACTTGTTTTTATAATTCTGACATATCTTTTTATATTGCAGATGTTGTGGTCAACAATGCTGGGTGAGTATTTCTTTTTGCCTTTTTAGTAAAGTAGTGTGCATGCAAAGTTGCTTTTTTTTTTTATTGTGTAACCCCCCTAACCAATATAATACCAATTTTTAGAATTCTGAGGGACCGTTCCTTTGGTAGAATAAGTGATGAAGACTGGGGTAAGTTGTTTTTAATATATATCTCTGAAACATACTGTCTATTTAGCCTTTTACTATTTGATAAATTTATGCATTTAAGGAAAAACTTGGTTTTAATCTACTTTTTCTTCTGCTAATGTAAGTGATGAATAAGCTTTATAACTGAAAACAATGAATAGTGGGAAATAGCCTATTTTTTAAACATGTAATAAATTTAAAAAATTTTAAATCAATTGACAGAAGTTAGGTCATTTAAAAGAATATTATGTAATTTGATTTGTTTTCCCCTTTTTTTCCTTGAGAGGTTGTCAGCATTTTCTAGTAGTATTAGCTCTTTCTGGCAGCCTTTAGTGTGCTTATATGGATGTGTGATTCTTATTTCAAGAGCAAGAGCAGGCTACAGAAGGGAACCGAGAGCAGTAAAAATGAAGGCAACCTTAGAACTCGCTGGGAAAAACAGATGTAAATGTGAAGCTTCTAATAAGAGGGAAAATTTTCCATTAGGAATGCCATGTTGGGAAGATTGAGTTTAGATAATGAGCAATTACACTTACAAGAAAAGTTATTTGCTCTTCTTTGCCCTTACTTTTCATTGGCCATCAGAACTAAAACCAGTGGTGCCTGAGACAATGGCAGGCATGGTAACTGAGGTGGGTTGTATCATTGTTTAGTGAGTGTGTGTCTGGGGAATATTGCTAGGAACCCTTTTGGAAGAAGCACAGTATCTTTGTGACTTAGAGTTGAGCAAAGAAGGACTTTTAGTTTCCTCTTTCCTTGCAACAACTTGGGTAAAAAAAGCTAAGAATGATAAAATTTGCTGGCAAAGGGGGGCTTATTTTGGTGTATTCCTTTAAGCCAGTGGTTCTCAACCTGTGGGTCACCACCCCTTTGGGGGTCAAGTGACCCTTTCACAGGGGTCGCCTAAGACCATCAGAAAACACATATTTCCCATGGTCTTAGGAACTGAGACACCACTCCTCTATCCGTTTCCAGGCGGGTCCGCCCACATGCAGATACGCCCACATAGGAGTACCCCACATAGGAGTACCGGGCGTGATGAGATCATCGCGCCAACCCCATCACATACAGCCGGTACAAATACAGGTGTATGTGACAGGGTTGGTGCCATAATGTACTTATGCGGACCCGTCACACGTGCAGAGACAGCTACCAATAATTTTATGGTTAGTGGTTACCACAACATGAGGAACTGTATTCAAGGGTCGCGGCATTAGGAAGGTTGAGAACCACTGCTTTAAGCTCTGGTGGAGCTGGGGGTGTTTCCTCTTTTGGTTCTCCCTAAGCTCACCACTCCTAACTGCCCTTTCTTTCTTTCTTTTATTTATTTTTTTTTTGAAGTTCCTTTGTTTCACTCAACCTTATTCTAATACACACATGGAAAAACATTTGCTAAGGCCCCAGATTGAAACAAAAATAAGTAAAAGTGCTTAAAAACTTGATAATTAAAAGAGTAAAATCTAAATCTAAATAAATTGAATTTAAGAAATTCTGTCTAGAGGTTTATGTCTATTTGAATCATTCCCCAAGTTACCTATTCATTAGATTGACATCTCTAAAAACAGAAAGGCTTCTCTTCCTCTCTCCTTCTCTCCTCTGTGCTTCTTTCATTATCTACCCTCTGCCCCTCAATTCTCTCTAACTCATCTAGAAACACTGGGAAAAATAGGAATATAGGACTGTACTGAATGTTTTGCAAACATTGCTTGATGATAATCTGTGTGGTTTATGATTATGCTTTAACTAATGTTTGTGTTGAGTCCCAATTATATCTGTAAAATTCTTGGATATTTATATTAGTGAATTTTTATATAAAGTTGGCATAAATTTAAAATGGCATTGTATTTAGATATGTACAGGAATTTCAATAATTTTCTCATAAATAATAGGGAAAATGGGTATGAGCTATTGATAGGTTTTGTGAGAGGTATGACAATAGTTGATTTTGAATGAACATCTGTTTATAAGTAAATCATTGCTTTATGTTGTTTCTGAGACATGCCTATTTGAATTTTTGACAAAATATGTAAAATAATTTCTTATTTTAGATATAATCCATAGAGTTCATTTGCGGGGTTCTTTCCAAGTGACCCGAGCAGCGTGGGAGCACATGAAGAAACAGAAGTTTGGAAGGTAGAGTTGCATGTGGCTTTCAAGGGGAATTAGAGATGTTGTGTGTGTGTTCTTGTGTATAAGGAATGATAATTGCTTTGACATTGGAGAAAACGTTTTCAGATATGTGTAGGCTTTTTGAATATAGTTTTGGCACATACCTTCTCATTAAATTGGTCATTTAGTTACAGATTTGTTGAGTTGGACAGCTTTATATTTTATTTCACTTCCTACTTGTCATTATTAATGATTTTCTTGTTCTCTGATATTTTAGCTGTACAACCATTGAGGATTTAGCTATAGTTCCTATAGTATCCTCTAACCAAAATATTATTTTGTGTATCCAGTGACCAAATAGGGAGAGATGAATGGCTATTTTCTTTTAACTGGTACTTGTCAGGCATGAATTAGTCTTTATAAATTGTTTAGAAACTGTAGGATTCTGGTTGTGTCTATGAGTGATTCAGTCTTGTAGAGCTAGTAAGTGTCTCCATGCACTCTAATTTCAAGGTCACTCTTGTTAACTTGGGGTTTGCACACATTTAGTAGAAGTAAATTGCTTATAATAACCTCTTCTTATTGGAGATTTAGAATTTATCCTGATCCTAGGGGCTTCTGAAAGTTAATGATATGATTTATTTTGCTCAATTTACTAAATAAAGTGAATGAGATTGAGTCAAGTGAGATGGCATTATTTTAATATGAGACATTTGATATTTCCAGAAAAGGAGAGGGGCAAAGTAATGAGGACTGAAGGATTAGAACTGCTTTGTCTAATATTTCTTACTAAAATTTTAACTTAGATATTGCCAGTTTATTTTGTTTCTAAATATTTATAGTTATTTTCAATAGATAATGAATGTATGTTCTTATACTTGAATTTATTTGATTCTGACCAAGGAATCTTTTTAAAACAGTTAAATTGGTAGTTGAGATTACTTTTGTTACTAATATTATTTTAGATATATGAATCATGACAGTAAGAACCTAAGGACAACAGTATACGGAGTCACTTGTGACAGGTGTAGTAGTTCCAAAAAAAGAAAAAAAAAGGTTTAGAGTTGCAACATTATCAAAACATGGAAAAGGTGATGTTGGGGAATTGATTTTCCTTTTAGGATCATTATGACTTCATCGGCTGCAGGAATATATGGCAACTTTGGCCAGGCAAATTATAGTGCTGCAAAGCTGGGTCTTCTGGGCCTTTCTAATACTCTTGCAATCGAAGGCAAGAAAAATAACATTCATTGTAACACTATTGCCCCTACTGCTGGATCTCGGCTGACTCAGACTGTTATGCCTGAAGGTAAGTAACTTAGATTTTTCAGTACTAATACCCACAAATTCTGTCCAAAGTGACCTTTGTAAAAGCATTTGATTTTCTGAATAGTGAAAAAATTATTTTCCTTACAGTTTCAAAAAGCAATATATATAATTTTTTTCAATATAAAAATTTAGAAAAGCACAAAGGAAAAAATAAATTACCCATAATTCTGTCATACTGAGATAAACTTTCATTCTTTTTCTCTATATAGGTAGACATACATATATATGTTTTTTTACAGTATGGGGTAATAGCATTCTTACTGTTTTATTATAATAATTATTTTTTAGAATTAACAGACTGGTGACCTGTGGTTGTTTAGTAGCATGTTGATAAGTCCCCACTTTTTTTTTTTTTTTCAGTTTCTTGTAATTGATCTGTAGTTTCTTACTGTTGTGGTGAGAAAAGATGCTTGATATGATTTCAATATTTTTGAATTTATTAAGACTTTTTTTGTGGCCAAACATGATCTATCCTGGAGATGATTCATGTGCACTTGAAAAGATTGTGTATTCTCCAGTATTGGCATGAAATGTCCTGTGTATGTCAATTAAATGCATGTTGTTTATGGTCAGTGTTTCCTTATTGATTTTCTGTCTGAATGGTCTATCTATTGGTATAAGTGGGGTATTAAGTCCCCCTTCCTTTTATTGTATTACTATCAGTGTGTCTTTTTATGTCTGTTAATAATTGCTTTATATATTTAAATGCTTCTGTGTTGGTTGTGTATATATTTATGGAAGTTACATTCTCTTCTTGGATTGACCGCTTTTATCATCATGTAATGACCTTATTTGTCTTCTATTAATCTTTTTTAAAGTCTGTTTTGTCTGATATAAGTATTGCTATCCCAACTTTCTTTTTGTTTCAATTTGCATAGAATATATTTTTCCATTCCTTCACTTTCAGTCTCTGTGTGTCTTTCTACCTGAAGTGAGTGTCTTGGGTCTTTTTTTTTATCCATTCACTGCCATATGATTTCAGATTGGAGAATTTAGTTCATTTATAAATAATTATTGTTAAGTATATACTTACTGTCATTTTAAAAGTTGTTTTTAATTGTTTTGTAGTTCTCTCTTCTTTTCTTCTTTTCTTGGTCTCTTCCCTGCTGTTTTGACAATTTTCTTTAGTGTTATGTTTGGGTTCCTTTCTCTTTATTTTTTGTGTATCTGTTGTCAGTTTTTGGTTTATCGTTACCATGAGGTTCATATATATCTACCTATACATGTAGCAGTATATTTTAAGCTGATAGTTGGTTAAATTTAAACATGTTCCAACAGCACTATATTTTTACTCTCACACCACATTTTATGTTTTTGATGTTGTATTTTACATTTTTAAATTTTGTGTATTCTTTAACTACTTACTGTAGTTATAGTTGATTTTACCACTTTTATCTTTTAACCATCATACTGGCTTTTTAAGTGGCTGATCTACTACATTTATGTATTTACCTTTACCAGTAAGACATTTTTCTTTATATATTTTCTTATTTCTAGTTATGGCTTTTTCCTTTTTGCTTAAAGATGACCCTTTAACATTTTTTTGTAAAGCTGGCTTGTTACTGAAGTCATCTGTTGGGGATGGAGCTGGTATGGGCCAGGGACCTGGGGTGTACTGTAGCAGCCTTGGCAGTCTAGCTAGAGTGCCTGGATTGTGCTCCTGTCCTTGCTTTCTCAATGAAAGAGTAACTTAAAACGTGATGCTCTTTGAGACTTCTGGACCTGGAGAGTTCCAGCAGTTCCCTACCCATTTGGCAGACACTCTAGAGTTTGTTAATAGATTTCCTTCCCGTATAGCCTAAGTGCCCTTTAAACTGCTGTTTTTACGCTATGCCCAGGGTGAGTGACGCTGCATGTGGACCCATCAGTGATTATCCCTACTGCAGGTCACCATGTTGGGAATGAGGTTCGCATTGTTACCATGTCTCTGTATCTCCTACCCTTCTCTATATGGTTCTTCTATCATTTGTTGTGAAGAAGTTGTTTAGTCAGCCCTCAGTTTTTCAGTTGCTTTATATGTAGATCTATATTCGGTGTGTAATATACTGTATTTTATTAGGGAAGGATTGCTTTGTTTTTTCCATGCAATGTTATGTACCTAAGATTAATTTAAAGGAGTTCCCTGGTGGTGTAGCAGCTAAGGTGTCCGCACTGTCAACTCTGTGGCCTGGGTTTGATTCCCAGTCAGGGAGCTACCCACATTAAAAAAAAAAAAAAAGATTAATTTATGTTATGTATAGCTATAGTTCACTCATTTTTGCTGATGTATAATAATTCATTATGTGAATGTATCTAATTCTTATTAATGGACATCTGAGCTTGTGTCCAGTTTACTTGCTTATTTGAACAGTGCTGTCATTTCATTTACAGTGTTAATCATTCTTGTTCATGTGGCCTAGGTCACATGAACAAGAATTTTTCTAGGGTGTGTACTTAGAAGTAAAATTGCTGAGTTATAGTGTGTGTGTGTGTGTGTGTGTGTGTGTGTGTATGTGTGTGTGTGTATATATCTATACACACACACACACATATAAATGCTAAACCAAAGATAATGCTAAATTATTTTCAAATAGGTTAATCCACTTTAACATGCAGCCAGTGGTTGCAGAATTCTCAGTGATCTCTGATTGAATCAAGGCTCTCAAAGATCACGCTCAGGCTCAATGATGCTTAGAGCAGGGCTGTCCAACCTTTTGGCTTCCCAGGGTCACAGTGGCAGAAGAATCATCTTGGGCCACACATAAAATACACTAACATTAATGAGAGCTGATGAGCTAAAAAGAGATCCATGCATAATTTTCATAATGTTTTAAGAAAGTTTATGAATTTGTGTTCGGCCACATTCAAAGCCGTCCTGGGCTGCATGTGGCCTGTGGGCCGCAGGTTAGACAGGCTTCCTCTAGAATTCACGGAACTCAGATAAACCTGTTATACATATGGTTATGGGTTTTTTTTTACAGTGAAGAGATATAGATTAAAATCAGTAAAGAGAAAAGGCACATGGGGTGAATCTCAGGAGAAACCAGTCTGGATGCTGTAATGTGTTGCCAGCCAGTGAGTCCAGGCTTTTTATTGGCAGTTAGTTCTACATGTAGCTCCTTCATGACTGAGCTCTGTTATTCAGACTCCAGCCACTCAGAGCAAAAACAGACATCATCATAAGTCACATAGTTAGCATAAACTATCTGATCAAACTTCTTCAACTTGGTCCATGGACTCAGGCATACAAAAAACACTCTTAGACTATTCCAAGACTCAGAACTCACTCCTCAGGAGCTGGCTAAGGGCTAGTCCTGAAGATAGACCTTTCTTGGAATTGTACAGAATTTAAGCAGACTTGGCCTGCTGAATTAACCCTTTTCCTCACTCTGGTCCTTCCCAAAACTTGACATTATCAATATGTGTCAATCTAGTTAGTATAAAATGGTATCTCGTGATAGTCTCAAGAATTTTATTTACCCTGTTGAGCCTTGTTATTTGTTCATAAAATTGAATTTAATAAGGTACTAGCTAACCTGTGAATTTGAGAATGTGTTTTGAGTACTGGATAGCAAGAATATTTGCTTACATTATTAGTGACAAAATGTGAACTAAGATGCAAGGCAGAAGTATTTTCTTATGTGACTTATGTTCTTTTCTTCTTTTTTCTTGCCTAAGATAGTAGACGCTGACTTGGATTTTATAGATGTATTTATTGTTGCATTCAGTACTATAAAGTTAGTAAACTCAAACTTCTGAATCTCTCTACAAATATCCTTTAAGTATCAATTGCAAAACATTCCATAACGGAAATTAGAGAATGTTATGTATTGAGATGAATGGTATATAGATTAAGAATTTGTTTTGTTATGTAATTTGAGATGGTTGGAATCTTTCTTTAGTTCTTTCCTCATGCTTATAATATAGAGTAGAGAACAGTATACCACTAGATTTTTTGCATAATTGAGTGCTTTTAGAGGCTATAAAGTGCAAAGTTTTTGGAGCGCCTCTTTAGTTTACAGGGACTGTAAATGTCATCTTTGTTACTTTAATATATTAATTTGAAATTGTTTTATCATTTCACAATTACAATTTGCAATTATTTGATTCTTTAAAGACTGTAGGTTCCCTAGCGGCCTAGTGGCTAGGATTTGGCGCTCTCACCGCCACAGCCCGGGCTCGATTCCCGGTCAGGGAACCACAAAAAAAAAAAAAAAGATTGTAAAGTAAGTACATTAACAGGTTAAATCTCACTTGAGATTTGGAACAACTTGAGGAAATAGGCAGAGAAAGCATTTTACTCACCATTTCACCATCTTATTGATGAAGATGCAGGTCTAGGGGAGTTGAGTAAGGTGCTCACAGTCCTAAGTTGCCTGCATAGCAGAGCTAGCAGTAAAATCTGGTCTTCATATACTCCTTGTGCAGTACCGTTCTGCTCTGTTAAGTTGCTCACAGGATGCAATGGAAAATATTTCTTACACTTGTTACTCATCAGTAATGACTGCAAGGTCCATTTCACATCATTATCCTACTGCAGTTATAATTGTCAGAGCTGTTTTCTTTTTTCTTTGTCTTTTCTTCTTCTTCTCCTTTTTTTCCTTTGTTTTCTAGCTTCTGGTTAAGTAGCTGGGAGAGCAAAATAGTTTTGGGAATGAATGGTACCTAAGTTCCTCATGCTTTGCCTATAGGCAGCTCTAACTTGTCTTCTCCTGAATAGTATGTTACCTATCTTGGAAAAGTATGTTTGGTGTAGCCAGTGTTAGAAGCGTGAGAGAGCTTTAGGAATATCTCCACTGGGATGGAAAAAGTTCATTGAAAAACCTTGAATGTTAGACTAATTATGTATATTTAATTTTTTTCTTATTTAAAGTGTCTCTGAGTTACCTATAATTTTATAAGTAAGAAATTTTTAGAAAGTAGAATGATTAACTATGTCAACTTGTTTAAAAATTTTTTGTTTTTGGTGTTTATTTCAGATCTTGTGGAAGCTTTGAAGCCAGAATATGTGGCACCCCTGGTTCTTTGGCTTTGCCACGAGAGTTGTGAGGAAAATGGTGGCTTGTTTGAGGTATTCTGTACCTTCCTGCTTTCTCCCAAAGTAATATTTGTGAAATTAAATATTAAAAAGTGATTTAAAAATTAGTATTTTCCAGTTGCTCAGAATTGTAAAAATCTGCATCAGTTGACATCACTTGCATATTTTTAAAATATTATGGTTATATTATACTTAAGGAACAAGTGATGATTTATGTCATTTTTTGAGAAAGTAATAGCAATTTCATAAATTCTGTTTTTATTTAGTTCTTCATTTCTAATATTCTTACCAAATGAAAATATAGCTGGTTTGATGTATTTAGTCAAATATTAGAAAGTCTCATTTGTTTTGAGAATCTCATGGTAAAGTAGAAGGATGACTCTAGAGGTTAGAGTCAGCCAGGCCATATTTTGAATCCTTGTTCTGGTAATTGCTAGCTTGTTGGAATTTTGTATAAATTAATCTCCCTGAGCTTTAGTTTTCTTGGGGTTTTGTTGTGACTAATTACTTCTAAATGCTAAGCATAGGTCCTACTATATATAGCAAGGTTATGGATCTTGCCAAGGTTATGACACCTTACTGAGTTGTTTGTACAGTGCTGCTAACCTAAGCGCATGGTGACAAATTCACAAACTTAATTGTCAGATTTTGGGCATGATGACAGCTCTGATGGACATTCCAGAAAAAGTTCCAAAATTGCTTTGAAGGGTGGACTAGGTGCTGGCATCAGTGCATAGCTTCCCAAGGGGAGTACTTTGAAGGTGACCATAGTGATATTCAGCAATGAGGTATATAGCACTTCTTCTAGGATGAATTCATGAAATTAATTGCCTGACCTCATATATTATTAATTATCAACAAAAATATGTGCTTTTTGTATAAAACCAACTATATAGGAAAGTATATAGAAGAAAATAGAAATCTCACATTTCCACTACTTAGAGATAACTGCTGTTAATATTTTTATGTATTCTCTTCCAGTCTTTTATTAGCTGCACATTTTACATGAATGGTCTTTTTGTAGATATGTTTATACACACACTCAAACATATATCACTAGGATCATGTCGAGATGAAGTTTGGTTTCATTTACTATATTGTGAACATTTTTAGTGAGGAACATTTGGTGTGCGTGATTAATAAAATTCAGTAAAAGATGCATGGTGTGCATGCAATGTCCTGACTCAAACCTTGGAAGTAAGTTACCACTTTGTTTGCAGAGTTTTGATAGGCAACTAGATAGGCAGATACAGATTCTTTGGCTAGCTGAAGCTGTTGTTTCTAGCACCGAAGAGGAGCTTGCAGCTTATTTCTTCACTCCCAAAATATGGTAAAAGATGGTGTCTCCTGCCTGTTATCAAAACCACTGCTGGTTGATCTACTCTTAACAGTGTGAAGACTGATTAGTCTATTATAAAAGGAGTGGCATATGAATATAAAGGCAGAAGATGATTATAAAGTCATACCCCTTAAGCATATAGCCACTGAGATGTGTGCTGTCTACTTACTAATTTTCTTCTGTCATACGTACGTGATAAGTTCTGGCCCACTGTAGTTGTGGTGTTTGAAGACATGACATATTTTCTTTACATCAGGCATTTTCTTCTGAGGATATCTTTGAATGACCTCTAGGAAAAAATTTATCTTTCTGTAGGACAGTTAATGTATTTGGGCATTTGCTTTATCTTTATATATAATGTTTCATTAAATTGACTATATGGAGTTCATTAAGTCAAATCCTGGCTTTTTCTTTGATTTTAACTTTTTTACTCATTAGGTCCTCAGAAGGACATATATTTTGAGCCTCTGATGTGCTAGACAATTTTACTATTTATATATTATTATATAATTATATATTATTTATTATAATATATGTTATTATTATATGTATAATAATACATTCTTCATGGTTACCTCATTAAGAGTGTATTATTATCCTCATTTTATGTAAGGGGAAACTTGGAGTTAGGGAAGTCAAATAATTTGGCTGGTGTCACACAGCTGGTCAGTAGAAGAACTGGTGTCAAACGTTGCTTTCTGACATCAGGGTCATGCCTTTCTACTTAGTTTTTGTTGTTTTTTTTTTTTTTTTTTTTTTTGCTTTTTGGTATGTGGGTAGCTCCCTGGCTGGGAATCGAACCCAGGCCGCAGTGCTGACAGCACCAGCGTCGAAGCCTTAAGCCACTACTCCATCAGGGAACTCCCTCTACTTAGTTTTTACTACATTGTGTGCTGCTTTATACTTCTACTCTGATAACTTGTGCACTCATGGGGATCAATGGACTTTTGTAGAGCTGTATTGTTTTCATACATTGTTATTGGTATTCTAATATTCTTAGTAAGATAGCTGCTTGTTTTCTTAATTTTAAAAATTCTCTTAGTGATTATACATTAGGTGGTATAACTTTTTTTCCCCATCTTTTTGGTAGGTTGGAGCAGGATGGATTGGAAAATGTAAGTCTCCTTCAGTTTTTGCTTTGCCATACATTATTTCCATATCTTTAAACCTACATACGCAATTAGGATTGGGTAAAGGTCTTTTCAAATGTCCAACCATTGGATCTAGTGCACACATATTCAAACTCAAACACTGACACACTAACAAATATTCTAAAACATGAAAGTTGTCCTGCAGAACTGTGGCATTTTCCAGAATCTGTTTTTCTTTATGTTGGCAGTCCTTATTCATGACCTGCCTCGTCTTATTCTCACATGCTTGCTTTTACTATTTCAGCAGGGAGGTGAGTGTGAGGGAGGGCTGTTTTTGAAAAGATGGAAGAGCCACAGCAAGCAAGTTCTCCAGTTCTCTCATTTAATTATTTTCTTCCTTGGAGCCTGGGACTTCAGGAGGAGACAGTGAGAAATCGCTTTGGAGAGTTTTCTGGTACAGAAATTGTGACTGATCTGTGGAAATTATTCCCTTCCAGCCCAGTAGTAAATTCATTTGGCTTTAACCCTCTCTTACCCCAGTCTTCAACACTTGTGAGCTCCAATTATTTAAGAGGTTGCCATTACTGGAGAGCATTGTTACAACAGTTTGTATAATAGATCATCAGTATTTTCATCTTTTTTTCTCCAGTTATTAAAGTAACTTACATTACTCAAGCATTTGTAAGTGTCTTATGACATCAGTATAAGAAAGGAAGATCAATTGTTGCAATAATAGTTGGATCTGGGACTTTATCAATAGGAAATATTCAGAAGCAGGCATTTCTGTTATTCACTAAGAGAAATCTTCATTTTAATAGTCATCAAAGTCTCACCATTATTTTAAATAAGTTTACTAGTGGTTATTTACTCCTCAGACTTTTTAAAAAGAAAACAATGTTAATTCTTGTGGAACTTATGCAACAATAATGATTTTTGCACGTCTCCACATTCTAGTTGACTTCTGTGAAGAAGGAGGGAGAATGAAGGGAGAAAAAGGGAGAATTATGTGGGACTGTCTGACCAGTAATTTGGTTATCTGGAATTTTTGACCTGTTATCACCACTAGTCCTCAGTTTGCTATCCAACAAAACTCTGCTCTGTTATTTATATTCCCCAAGTCTGTGGTCATGAAGTTGTTTTTTTTTTAACTTTGCTTTTTGTGGGGGTAGTTAGTTCCCTGGCTGGGAATCGAACCCAGGCTGCAGTGTTGAGAGCACCGAAGCCTAGCCACTACACCACCAGGGAACTCCTTGTTGTTTTTTTTTTAACGTGATAATATATAATTTAACTTCGTCTGATTCAGCGTTTCCACTCTGCTTTTATTAGTGTCTGGTAGTCAGAAGAGAAGTTTTTTCTTCAGTTTCAACTACATATTTTTAAATAACATTATCCTAATGGGTCTGTTATTTTAGGATAAGTGTATTTTAAAGAATGTAGTAAAACTCTTTAGAAGTTAGAATCCTTTTTTTTTTTTTTTTTTTTTTTTTTTGCAAGTTAAAAAAAAAATCAAGAGGCTCTTAGGAATTATACTTTCTGTCTCTCGCTTAAACTGAATCAGTGTCTTAGTTTTGTTTCCATAACCAGTACGCTGGGAGCGGACCCTTGGAGCCATTGTAAGACAGAAGAATCAGCCAATGATTCCTGAGGCAGTGAGAGCTAACTGGAAAAAGATCTGTGACTTTGAAAATGCCAGCAAGCCTCAGACAATTCAAGGTAAAGTGTCTCAAGTCGGTTTAGTCCTGCTTGGGGAACCAGAGGCAATCTCTTTTATGGATTTGCCTTCTATTTTAACTGTGGTAACTTAGACTCTTGCATCATCTAGAGTACATTTTCTGTTCTAGTAGGTATTAGAACTCTTCCAATTTAAGATTATGTGTCACTCCCAGTAACTTTTCCAGTTTTTTGTAATCTATTTTTTTGTTGTTGTTGTACAGTGGTTGGGGATGGTATGAGGTTGTTATCCATTTGTGCTGATATGCATCTACTTCCCATTTGATGATTGGTTTCAAAATCTTCCATTATCTAACCACATGTGCCTTATCTGATTTGATTGTTCTTTATTTCCCAAAAAGTTTATTTAAGCCTATTTTACTTAGGCTTGCTCTTTTCTGTCTAGTGAATAGATTTTGCTGTTTTATAATAATAGTACTTTGTCTTTGCTGCTCTTTCTCTGTATTGCTAAAATGCCCCTTCCTCCTTTTGTTAGTACTTCTGTAGAAAAACTCAAGGCCCAGGTGTTCAACCCAACGTCCCCAGGTATTCTGGTCTACATTGATCTCTCTCTCAGCCGAACTCTTACCACTTGAGCATCTAATCATGACTACTTTCCAGTGCTTTTGTTTCATAAGTATGTGGTTTTTTTTTTTTGTTTTTTGTTTGTTTTTTTTTTAGTTTAAATGAGTTTTTATTTTTATTTTTATTTCTTTTTAATTCATTTTTATTGTTAGACTTATTGGGGTGACATCTGTTAACAAGGATTACATAGGTTTCAGGCATACAATTCTACAGTGAGTATGTGGTTTCTTAACTGCATTGTAAGTCCCTTTGGAGGCAGAGGCTGTCTTGTATGTGCTTGTTTTGTATTTGGTGCTGGCATAGTGCAGAACTCATAGAAAGGATTTAGTAAATGCTTATTGAATTATCTAGGATATGCCACAGGAATGAATAACCAATAAAAGTCACATCATTTTTTTTCTAATATAACTCACATAGGCATATACATGTAGTACGTGACAGTTAAAGGACCTTTCCAGGAAAGATCATAAATTAGGGTTATTTTACAGAAAAGTATTTTTTTCCTCTTAGTAATTTTATATTTAATGTTTGATAAAAGAATATATCTGAAAAATGACTATCTTGGTTTTTTTCCTCTCCTTAATGAAATGTTCCTGCCGGCTGGAGTACTCACTGAAATTTTATTATGCTTTTTCTCAATCAGATGATAACATGATTGTTATGTCATTAATGGTAGCATTTCATGTATTCTGTATTTTGATACTTGAGAGAAATTTAGTTTGTGAATAACAGCACCTGTCAGTGAAAATGAATGAAAGGAAAAAATACATTAAAAACTTTCCTCTAATGTCAAAGTTATACTTTATTGCTTGAAAAGTGTTAGACTAACATAAAGAAAAAGCTAATTAAATGAATTATGTAATTGTAAATGACAAGATACCTCTAGTTTTTGAAGTAAGATTGGGGGAAAAAAATTCACACTTTTATAGAATCGAGGCTTTCCAAAGCACCTATTCCAGTGTTCTCATTTTATAAACCAACTAAATCCCAGATAAACTAAATAGCTGGCCCAAGCTTTTTCAGTATTTGAGCCAAAAGTTAACTTAGGTTGTGTATCTCTGAGTGCAGTACTTTTAGCCTATACCAAGGTAACTTTCAGTTAAATAGCCTCCTCTCTAGGCAGCAATCTAAATGGCGTGGTAAGAGGATTGATAGGCAAGAAGTTTTTCCACTAGTGTCCACAGGGTGAGCAGCTATCCCTGGTCATCTCACATTCTGTAAATTGGTTATAGTTTTTGTAGGGTGTACAAGTAGAAGGAGGCCCACGTCGTTAAAGTTTGTTAGAAAAGTGGAATTGTTTGGCGTATGTGGCTGCTCCATTAGTCTCCTTTATTATTAACCTTATAACCCCAGAACAGCAGTTTCTGAAACCTGTCTGGAGTTACTGGTCATGATTGTCTTCTCTGGAAGAATTTTTTGTACTATTTTCAGAGCTGTTACTTGTGGAGACACCGGTAGTGGTGGAGTGGGTAATCTTGGAATTGTTCCATTCTTGAGGAGGGGTGGTGATGGTGGGAAGCAAAGGGAAATTAGTTGTTTCTACACCAAATAGAAATTTTATGTCTATGGACAAGGATCCCACTTTACAGAGCTGTAAAATCACTCATAACATTGCAAAGCTCAGAGTCTTTTCAGAATCACAACCTGGGAAGAGTATGTTGGACAATGCCTTGTTTTCCATTGACAACACCCAGTTGTCCTTGGTCTGTTTCAAAGTCTTCCACAGCTTTTTCCTATAATAGCCTGATATTGTATATTCAGTTCATGAATGCCGGGGAAGAATTTGCAGCAAGCTTGCTGAATGTTATAGGAATCGTTACCTAGCATATTGTAGCTTTTCTTAGTAACATCTTTAACAGAAGCATTTTTATTATTTTATTTTATTTTATTTTATTTAGAATCAACTGGTGGTGTAATTGAAGTTCTAAGTAAAATAGATTCAGATGGAAGAGTTTCAACAAATCATACCAGTCACGTGACGTCATCAGCAGCCCCATCAGGACTTGTAAGTGGGGGGGAAAGCCTACATCTATGCCTTCTCTAGAGATTTCTATGTTCATTTTTTTCTTTTTTATTTCCTTTCTTTTCTTTAATACAAAAAAATTATTTTCCAAGCTCTTAACTTATTTACTTATTGTTAAATAGGAAAGATAAGTGATCACGAAACATCGTAAAACATGTAGTAAATGTTAATAGAATGTGAATGAACATAAGGCTAAAATATTACATGTAACTTTTACTTTCTCTTCTTTGGTATAATTAGACAAGGGCCTTTTTTATGAGCATCACTGATAATCTTACTTTAGTCACTATTTTTCTCACTTTTTAGAAAAGGATAGTTTATTTTAGTGCCTTTCTGTGTCATTTCTTTTAAGGGAAAGCATTGATAGATTATATTTTGAAAATATTTTAGTTCAACAAGGCTGCAAGTAAAAAGGATCCCTTTGTGGCAGAAATGCTAATGCAATTGTGGTTATAGTTCATGTGCAGTTTGCTGCTTTATCATATCCTATACTTACCCTTTTTTAAAAAAAAATTGTAGTGCATAAATAGTAAGAAATAAATCATTTGACATGTTTGATTTTGGTGTTTTGTGACACAGAACAGAAATAGTGATAGAATTAATCTAATTTTAACTCTGAGAATATTAGTTTGTAAGTCTGATTTTACTTTAGAATAGGGGTTGGCAAACTACTTTGGTAAAGGGTGAAGCAGGAAATATTTTAGGCTTTCTGGACCACAAACTGTTTTTGTCACATCTTCTTCCTTTTTTTTCTTTTTTTGTTCTGCTTTAGAATGAAAGTGATTGAAAATTAGATCTCATTCTTTTATAATCTAGTTTGTGCTTCACACATTAGCTAGGCATAACATCACTAAATAGAAAAATACAATATCCAATTAGATAAAGGACATTCCTAGGAAGGAAAGTCAGGTAAAAACTCATTTTAACTAAAACCGTTATAAGGCAGTCTATTAATAATTTAGAAGCATTAAGTAGTGTTTTGCTCATCTGTTTATACTGAATTTTTATACAATAGATCGTATAGGGCAATTCACCATCCCTATTTGTGACACATTTGTTATTTTTTTGTATTTTTGAGTAGCTAATAGTTGCTGAATTAACTAGCATCAGAGACAGGAAAGTTGCAAATGAGACATACTGTGTCTGTTAGCAAGAAGCAAGCAATAAACAAGTACTTATATGTACATGAAGTCCTTTTCTACATATTATCTAATTGGGTTTCTATTTAAAAAAATATAGTGAAGTAATTATAATAGTCCATTAAATTCACTAAAATGACATTCTAGTCATATCTTTCTAAAAGCAAAACTAGATATGTAGGCAGTTAATAGTTTTGAAAAGTTAAAATTTTAAAGATTTGACTAAAATATGAGTGAAAAACTTTTATAACTGTCCCATAGGTTGGAGCTATTGGCCATAAACTTCCTCCATTTTCTTCGGCCTACACAGAAATGGAAGCTATTATGTATGCCCTTGGAGTTGGAGCATCAGTCAAAGAACCAAAGGATTTGAAATTTATTTATGAGGGAAATTCTGATTTCTCCTGTTTGCCTACCTTTGGAGTCATTATAGCTCAGAAATCTATAATGGGTGGCGGATTAGCAGAAATTCCTGGGCTTTCAATCAACTTGGCAAAGGTATGCATAATAAGAACCCTTTATTTTGCTTTTCTTCTGTTTCTTTAAATATGATAGATAAATATCACATCCTATGTGTGTTTGTGCATTAATAAAGTACTTTATAGTGGTTGATTCTGGGTTCTGAGGAAGACTGGGATTTAAGTTGTCCCATGGCAGTAAAATGTGGTCATTTGCATGTGTGGGTGAGGTTTTATTTTTCCTATTCTATTGTTTTCCTACGTATGTTTATATAGTCTTGCTTTGATATGTCAAGGTTAAGTAGCTATGAAGTTACAGTATTCTTAGATCTATCTCTTTATATATAATTTACAAGATATTATACTAAGAAAATGTTGACAGTCATAGTGCTTTTACTTTGAACATGGTTGTAAGGTTTATATTTCTGTTTTGGTTGTATTGTTTGTTTTGATATGTGTAGCCTGACATTACTAGCACTAGCCAATTTGTTATTTTTTTTCAATAGATATTTATTGGGTACCCACTATGTTCCAGGGACAGTGATAAGCACTGGAAATACAGCTTAGTTTATAGTGTCACCATTGGCAAATAATCCATAACTATCAATCAACAAAGATTTATGAATGTCAAGAAAGAACACAAGTCTATCTTCTCTGCTCTAAAAGAACTGATAGTCCTTAGATTGGTAGACTGAATCGTGTGATTATTTCTGAATCATATGATTAAGAAGTAGAAGCCAAACTGAGACAGATAATTGGAGGGAAGTCTCCTGTGTGCATGTGGATGGTGAAATGTCCTTTGTGATTAGCAATATCCACAGGCAGAACCTGTGGGAAAAGAAAGTCTGCTCATAAAATTTTGCTTCCTCTAACATAGCTTCTTCATGGGGAGCAGTACTTGGAGTTGTATAAACCACTTCCCAGAGCAGGTGAGTTCTTGGTACACTGATTTCATAATCATACCATAATTTTATTTTCTGACTAACCTTCCAAATTGTGTTGTATGTTTAATGGCTGACGGGCACATAATTAAGTTGTGATACAGTGACCTAAGTAAACTGTGTCACAACTTAATTATGTGTGTCAGCCATTAAAGTAGGTTGATACCTACTTTACACCTGTTTTGGTTATCTTAAACTTTGTCCTTTAATAGTCTTATTTAATGAATACTGCAGAATACTAACAATTTATTTCTGTTGATGTGTTATTAACAGCTGAAAGCATTTTGTGTGTATGTGTTCTAAACTTAGTCATTGTGTATAATCAGTTATTCCTATAAATGTGGTTTTATTATTCCTATAAATGCGGTTCTTCATTTTTTCCTCAGGTATTTATGTAGGTGCTGATTTTCATAATGCAAATAAGTGTTAAAAGATTCAGAATTTTTTGCAATTGACTTTTTTCTATTTTCTTTTAGAGTAAATAAAACTAAGTCTACCATAATAATCAGTTTTACTTTTCTTGATAATATCTTACTTGTTTAGTAAAACTTCTTTTTATTACCATACTATAATTTGATATATTTGTTTTGTTTCACTACTCTGATGTCAGAATATTGTCTAATTATATACTGCTCATATAAGATGGTAAAATACAAAAAATGTTTATCATTTCACATTATATATTGTAGAGGTCAGCTAGTAGCTAGAATCCTATATTAATATTTTCCTCACTCTTTTTATTTTACTAAAATATATTGCTTGAGGCTGAGCAGCTTTTATTTCAATGTTAGTGTTACAACATAAGTTTTCACACAGCTCTTTTATCTGAGGCAGTACAGAGTGTGTGGTGATTGTGTATTCATCAAATATCTGCTGGATACCTGCCATGTACAAGGCACAGTATTTGGTTTTAGATAATTTTCTAACCTGGCTGAATATCAGAGTTGCCTGTTATTACATTACATTATGTTATCTGTTAATTTTAATAAAATATGGAAGCTGTAGCCGTATCTAATAGATATCTTGATGCTATACTTACAAAATGATTAGAAAGAAGCGATGTCTCATTAAAAATCAGTAGAATAGAGATTTGAGAAGGAATGGGTAAATGCTATTGGTTGTATGCTTAACAGATGTTTGTTGAATGATTGAAAGTTGTTATTTTTAAAACCTAATTTATCAGACTTATTGAAGTTCTAAATTTACTGAGTCAGGTATTTTGATTTTCTCTAATATTGAATTACTCAACATTATATTGAAATTATTTCAAACCGTAATTTTAGTTTTGCTGAACTTACAGTGAAAATTATGTTAAATTCTCTCATGTTTTAATATAATAAACTGTGGTCTTTAAAATAGTCTATTTATTTATTTTATTTTTCATTTTAGGACAGTTAAAATGTGAAGCAGTTGTTGCTGATGTCCTAGATAAAGGATCCGGTTTAGTAATTCTTATGGATGGTAACTCAATTCTAGTTCTTAAAATAAAATTGTTAGCTTGATAGGCTTTGTATGTAACATAATACTTTAACATGGAAGTGATTAGTAATTTGTATTTATCTTCCAACTTGTACGAAAGCAAGATAAGCATTCTAAATATTAAGAAAATAAGAGAGGACGGGGAGGAGTGGATTGGGGTCAGGGTAGGGAAAGTGGGGCATTTCAGGGGATTTGAGATAGCAAAACCAAAGCACAGAGATTAGAAATGTGGCTGTATAGAGAATATAGAGGAAAATTATGCTTGCTGTAGTTTGTTTTTGGCAGACAGGAGTACATAAACAGCCCTCAATTGATAATTAGACAGTATTATAGATAGTTTTTTCTATGTTAGCTCTTTGAAACCTTGAACATATTTGACTCCTGTATCATTTTTATAAATAATAATTAGGTTTCTATACTTGTACATTCAAGCCTATTGAACCCATAATGTGGTTTAAACACCACATCCATATTTTACTTGCAGTGGGAAAAATAGTAGTAGTTTAATAAATGTTGAAGTACTAGTAATTAAATATAAGCTAAAGATACTTTTGCTAAAATTTATTTTAAAGTTTAAGAACAAAAAAGATCTATTGTGAACAAATTTGGGAATAAATAATGGAAAATTTTAATATTGTCTGATATTTGGAATATAGGCTTTATCATCTATGTTCTAAATACATAGAGTGTGCTGTATATGCTGCTTTGTAACTTGCTTTGTTTTTACTTGATAATGTATTGAGAGCATTTTTGATGCTCTTAAATATTCTTCTACTACACGTTTATGTTTTTTGTTGTTTTTTTTCCCCTTGGCTCGGAATAAAACCCAGGGCCTCAGTGTTGAGAGCGCTGAAGCCTAGCCACTGTACCACCAGGGAACTCCCCGTTTATGTTAACTTATAGTATTGCATTGCATGTCTATCTTCCTTTTCTTCCTCTCTTCCTCTTCTCTTTTTTTTAGATTTTCATATTTTCTTGTCATTCCAGATGTTGGCCAATACTAGGCTGCAGTTCTCCCAGTTTTCTTACCATTCTACCATATGTAACATACCACAAAAGTTCTACAGTAACCTTAGTTTTAATTTTATTATTCTCTTTAGACTTACTCTGTTTATTTAACTATAGCTTGTTAATGTGCAATAATGTGTTAGAATTTGTAGATACAATATAGATGATATTAGATATCCAATTTCTTATGTAATAAAGATTAAAAATCTTATTTTAAATACAAATTGCCATGATTTTCCTTTTTTTTTTTTTTTGTTATAATTAGATTTATCTTAGTATGCAGTTGAAAATCATATTCCTAGTTTTCTGGAGCTGCAGATACAGATAATACTCAAACTATCTCTAGGAAATTAGTCAATAGAAAGTCAGTGTTACATTCATTCATTTCTTACCTATTTATTAACTCATTTACTCATGTCGTTGATTATTCATTGATTAATTAATAAATATTTATTAGGTGCCTTCTCTGTCCCAGGTAGTATTCTAATTTCTGGGAATGCGATGGTATCCAAAACAGCCATGATTCTTCCCTCCTGAAGCTTATACTTTCATTCTCACTTATTTTCTTTTTTTACTAAATTCCAGGCTCTTTTTGAGTGCTTAGGGAGAATGTTAGAAAGTTTGAGTGTGAGGTTACCTTCACGTTATAGTGGGATTGTTTGAAATGTTTGAGATGGAGAGAATTGAAATATAAAAGGCAGTTGGAGATGTTTCAGAAGAGAGAAATTGCTATTTCATAGTCAAGAAAGGATTTGTGAATATCCCTTTCTCTCTGCCTTCCAGGGACTGGTAACGAATGAATTAAAATGATTGCTTTGTAACCCAAACTTGGGCATTTTTAAATTACAAAACATTTTAGTAAATTCTTTCATTTACTTTTCAGTCTATTCTTATTCTGGGAAGGAGCTTATATGTTATAATCAGTTCTCGCTCTTCGTTGTTGGCTCTGGAGGCATTGGTGGAAAACGGACATCAGACAAAGTCAAGGTAGGCTATAGCTTTCTAAGCAAAATATATTAGGGCTGTCCAGAAAGTATCCGGCCATGTAGTATGAAAAATAGAGGCATTTATGGCTGGATTTTTTCCCAGACAGCACTCTTATGTGCATTTAAGGATTCTTACCTGTATTTTGAACTTACCATTTTACCATATGTATAATTTTATAGAGTAGAGCTTCAGTAAACCACATTTCTTTGAATCAGAATATGTTCCTTAGATTTGAAATGCAGTTAATGTTTGTGTATTTTTAATATATAACATGTTACATATAGAAAAGTCTAGCTGAGGTAAGTATAATACACCTACGATAAATATGGGAATATTTTTACTTATACACACTTAGCAGTGCCCAAAAGTCTTTAGAAAAACTAACACATACTGGTGATTCTTGTAGAAATTAAAATCTTCTTTAATTAAATGACTTAAGCATTTCTTTTGTGTAAGACAATTCTAGTTACTCTTTAGTTCTCAAATTCTTTTTTTTTTTTTTTTTTTTTTTTGTATGTGGGTAGTTCCCTGGCTGGGAATTGAACTCAGGCCACTGCGTTACCAGCACTGAAGCCTTAGCCACTACACCACCAGGGAACTCCCTCAAATTCTATTTAAGATATTTTTCCTAAAAATATTTCATATAACTTGGATTTCACACTAATTTAACCTGGTCTTTACATCTAATGTATTTTAGGTAATAAGATTATACTGCACTAAATATTCTTCTGGAGTAAATAAGGTATTGCTTAAAGCAATAGTGAGAGATTGTTTCTGGAATGATGATGTAAGGAGTTCCATGTACCTTCTCCTCAGTGAAACAATCATAATTGATAAAAATTATTTTTAATAAAGTAGAGATTCTAGGAATTGTCTTAAGTTAATTAGCAAAGGAAGAAACATCTATTCAAGAAGGTCTGTGTCTTGGTAAGAACACTGAGAATCTGTGGCATTTGAGCCATAACTCCCTTCTTCCTCCCTCCTTCCTCCCTCTTCCCCTGCTCAGTGTGACCAAAGCTTCACTCCAGGCCTGTGCAGCTGAGAATCCAGGCCCCTTCTGCCCTCAGCTGCCCGAATAGGGCCATGCTATCCTCCTGGGAGTTGTAGCACTAGATTCTCTTATTCCCCTAATAGCTCTAATCTGGGTAAAAGTGGCTAAGTGTTATGGGCTCTCTTCATGTACCTAGGCCCCACTTGTAGGGTGGAACATTTGTTCCACCCATGACAGGCTGGGAATATTGGGGACATGATTACTCTTATCTGCCCTTGCTCATAGGGTGGGGGTTCCATGCTGAGAGTGGCAAGCCGAGAACATCAGAAGTTACCACCTCTACCCACCACCCTTTCTGTAAAGTAAGAATGTCACTGGGAGAAAAGTGGACCACTTTCTTGGCCTCCATCTGTGCGTCAGTGGTGCAGAATTTTTGCCCAGGGGACAAGGCAATCTGTAATAATAGAACTCTGAAGCTCTTCCCAAGAAAACTGACTCATTTTGGAACAGAGTATTTGGAAGATTAAAAGTTATAAGGGTACTCTCAAAAACAAGGTTACTTCAATGATAAACCATCAAAAAGAGTCTGGTAACTCCTTGAGAGCTGTAAGTTAAACAAGCCCAACTCAAAAGTTTACTAGAGAGAACCATAGAGAAAGCTAAGAAGAGCTCTCATGGGATCATAACACCTCTAAGTGTGGTCTCAAAGACTAGACCTGTAAAAAGGCCTGATTTTAATTTGATCAGACCTTGGAGCGATTTATGTCTGAAGGCATTGTTGAAAATAATAGAGCAATCCTCTGGAAATTAGTGGAGGCTAACAACTAAGTGTGATACCAAAAGAGGCAGACAGTTTAATACATTGAGGAGCGACAGTCACACATAGCCATGCTGAAACAGCTATTTTCCCAGGTGATAGCTTCCCAAGGGTGCACCCTCTGAGGAACACCACCAGAGGATGCACACTGTGGGAGAAATAGACTTAACTAAAATAATTTATCCAACTCATTAAATAAATAAACAGCTTAATAACAGCCTTGAAGGGGAAGGGTGATTAGTATCCAGAGTTGCTACAATATATTGTGTAAAATGTCTAGTTACCAGCAGTAAATTACAAGACATGGAGAGAAGTAGGAGAATGTGATCCATAGGCAGGAAAAACAAACAAAACAAAACCAGCAACAGAAACTCCCTTTGAAAGGACTTAACAGATAGAGACTTCAAAGCAGCTGTTATAAATATATTCAAAGAATTAAAGGAAATCATGCTTAAAGAAGTAAAGGGAAGTATGATAACAATGACTCTTCAAGTAGAGAAAATCAATAAATAGAAATTATGAAAAAGAACCAAATGGAAGTTCAGGACATGAAGAAGTTACTAGACAGACTCAACAGATTTGAACTGGCAAAAAAAAGAATCAGCATGAAGATCTTTCTGTTTCATCTGTCTGTGAATATATATCTGAAGAACAGAAAGAAAAAAGGTGACAGAAGGAGAAAAGGAGAATGAAGAGCTCCTCAAAGAAATGTGGGATACCATCAAGTGTTGGGAGGACCAGAATGAGAGTGAGTGAGAGTGAAAGAAGCAGAAAAATTATTGAAGAAATAATGGCTTTGGTGAAAAATGTTCATCTACACATCGAAGAAGCTCAGTTAACTCCAAATGGGCTATAAATGCAATGTAAAAAAGATCCACATTCTTAGTGAAGTGCATTTAAAGTTAAATCAATGTATATGTGAATTGTTTATCTAAGTTTGATAATTATCATCTTTTGTATAGGGGAGAGTCTTTACCTTTTTCTCCTTTGTGGCCTAGAGAATGGATCTGGTTATATAATTCCTTTTATGAAACAGAGTCATTTCAGGAACATCATAATACAGATGAAGCTGGCAGTTACAAAATTTTAAATATCATTATGTCCTGAACATAAAATATTAAACCTTTTTATCCAACTTGAAAATTTTATTATATTAAAACATGGTTGCTTATCAGATACCAGATTGGGTAAAGAGAATGACAATACTTAGTATTTAACATAGAATGATTTTTGATTTCAGGAATCTGTGCCCATACCTAATAGACGTCCTGATGCTGTACTTACAGACACCACCTCACTTAATCAGGTACGATTGTATTTTTGAAAAATGACAAAGCCACTTGACTTCTAACAGTTTTTAATTTATAACTCTGACACCCTATGATTTTGTGAGTCCAAAAGTAGTGGCTGTGTCCTTCAACATAATTTTTAAAAACGACTTATTTCTGTGGTTGGAATTCATTTTTCTAAATTTTTACTTATCATTTTTTCCCCACTAGGTGTCAAAAGAATATATAAAATGGCTTTGCATTAATCAGTTTGAAAAGCATCATGTTTTGTTGGCAGTGGAGTGCTTGCCTTAGGGTGACTGCCTGGCTTAGTAGTGAGGAATTTCATGAAAGCTTTAGAGAGCAGTATAAAAAGAATTAAAAGGCACATTTTATTCATCCTTTTCTGTGTTGGGAAAGACAGCTAGCTACATTGTTTAGAATCAGACTATTACGCTAACCTTAGTGGGCAGCAAAATAAACCATCTTAGAAGGGGTAGGTGACTTAATCTCTTTTGTTTGGCATAAATAATTTGTTTTCTGATGGGGGATATAAAATGTTCTAACTGATAACAGATTCTGTGAGCATGCAAAGAATTATCTAGGAAACAAAATATAGCCACAAAATGAGAAAAACAACTGTTTTTGAGAGACCTAAAGATTCTTCTTTGAGGTAGCGAGAAGACTAACCATGCCAATATAGAGCAGAACAGATAAAATTCTGAAGTTACGCTGTGAGTGAGCAAGTAATGACAGCAGATTTTTTAAAAGTTCACTTTTTTTGGTGCTAATTTTGATATGCTTGATATGAAAACTTCAGCAGGATTTATGTTTGCTGGCAAAGAGAATACAATGTCATGAGCCAGAAAGAACTAAGATTGGTACATATTGATTGTAATTTTTTCTGCATATTTAATTAGATGATGGAAAGAACAACACTTTTTCCCTTAGATTAGTTTTTGCCTTTAAATGTTTTTCTAATCCCCATTTCTTATCAATTTCTTAAGAATTATTTATATTTAGTTAAATTTTAGGACACTAAAAATCAGAAAAGGCTTTATGATTTTATGATAAAGAAAAACCATTGATGCTTTTTATTGAATCGTTTGCAAGGCTTGAATTTTTACACACAGTTGTAAAGAAATTTTCTATCTATTACTTTTTCAGTTGAATAGAACTTTTGTTAGCTTTTAGCAGAGTTGACTTTTGCTGTGTGACACAGGGCAATTTTTAAGTTAAACATTTTTTTGTATAAATAATGGACACCAACATTTGATAGAGATTCCTATTTTGTATGATACGGTCATTTGAGAATATGATGAAAGCTACATACTATTTCTTCAAAAATTGTTTTGCATAAAACTGCATAAATTTCAGGGGATTTGTGGTTTGTTTTAAACCGTTTGTGCTGTACGAGATATAAATCAAGTACAAGAAATGTGATCTCTTGTCAAGGAGCTGAAAGGACACTTGGGTACTCAAGATGTAGATGTCTGAATAATTATGGCACCTATTCCAATCAAGGAATGATTAATACAAGGCCTTGAATTGTACAGTAAGTGTTATAGGCACTCAGAAAAGGGATACTCATTAGGGAATGATATACAGAAGAGTTTGGTAAGAAAGATGAGACTTAGCTGAACTAAAATGGTGTATTCATATTCTCTCTTAACTAGAGATGTAGGGCTTGCAGTTTGTCTGGGAAGGGGATAAGAAGTAATGATAGCAGACTGTACAAGCATGTGTACAGGGGTAAGAATTAGAGCATTTGCCTTGGAGAGGAGTGGGAGATGATTTTGGATGGGCGTATTTTCAAGGAGAAGTAGAAATGAGGAAAAATTATGCCAGGATAGCATAAACTTTGCCCTTGGTTTTTAAACTAAGTACTATGACTTTACAATCAGTAAGGAAACTGGCAACCATGTTTTTAGCTCTACTAATGTCACTTCTGGGATATTCTATTTATTATGTCTTTAGGAGAATCTCTTCACTTTTAAGCTGGTATAACATTACAAGTATACTTTATAGTATTTCATAATTAATAAATAATAATTCATCTCCAATAACATAGAAAGAACAAAGATTAAACAGATGTGAGATGTTAGACTTTCCTTTTGGGGATAATAAATATCCGTAGTTTCCCCAGATACCTTTCTTATACTACTTATTCTAACAGAATTTTAGCTAGCATCATTATTAAATAAAGTTCATTTTTGGTATATTATCAATATCATTTGGTGTATTATTATTATGGTTATACTATACATTAAAATGTAATTCTTTATTAAATTACCATGTGTGCTATAAGTACTACCATTTTTGGTTTGTTTTGTTTTTAAACAATGATTTATTAATTTTCATGACTCTGTGGGTTGATCAGGTTGTCCTTCTGCTAACTGTGGCATTGGCTGTCACTTATGTAGTTGTTCTCAGATGGTGGCTGGGCAAGGCTGGAAGGTCTAAGATGACTTTTTCACAAGTCTAGGGTCTTGGTGCTGGCTGTTGTCTGGGGTGCCTCCAGTCTTCTCCACATGATCAAGATCTTTCTTCATATGGTGTCTCTTTTTCCAGGGACTTTCTGTATGACTCTCACAGAGACCTCTATTTAGATTTCTGGACCTCTTTTCGGGTTAGCTTCCCCCTCTTCAGTACATACACATTCCAGCTGCACAGTCATTCAGAATTATGATCATTATCCCTTTAACTCATTGGAACTGTCTTACTATGTTTGAGTTTCCCTTCTTACACTGCAGCCTGGAAAGTGCCATCATGCAAAAAGCTGACTGTGGACTTCTTTTTGTTTCTTTTATATCAAGAATCATAACTCTGCACTGCCCACTGTCCAGCATCTAAGAACAGTGTCTCCCTTCCCCCTTAAAAAAATGTTCTTTTCTAGTTGTTTATAGTGGAAGTGTAAGTCCATTCCAGGAACTCCATCATGGCCAGAAGTGGAAGTCCTATACCTTTTTTATACCCTTTGTGCTTAATTTCTCATTTATTACTATCAGTTTTATTGCTACCCTTTGCTTTCTACTTGTTTCATATACATCAGTTAAAGAACTTATTTTATTTTATTGTTTTTCTCTCCCTTATTCCCATTTTTGGGGATGCATTAATTTTACTTTTTCAGAATATTTAACATTTATATAGAATTCTTCCACTCTCTTAGGCTTCATCTTTTAATCTTAAATTTGCAATTAAATATATCACTCTTTTTACCAAAGTTTCCCTTATCATCTCCTGATTAGATAAAGATCCTTCTGTGGTAGGTTTCCCCAAGAAGGGCTCATGTGTATATGAGGTCAGACAATTAAGTTTGTGAGCTCATCCTAGAAAAAGTGCTACACTCATTGCTGAAAATCACTATGGTCACCTTCGAAGTACTCCCCTTGGGAAGCTATGCACTGATGCCAGTGCCTAGTCCTCCCTTCAAAGCAGTTGTGGAACTCTTTTTCTGGAATGGCCATCTGAGCTGTTGTTGTACCCAAATCTGACAAGTTCATGAACTTGCCGCTATTGGCAGGACTGTATAAACATCTCAGTAAGGTGCCATAACCTTGGCTAGATCCATAACTTTGGCAAGGTTATGACTCCGTACCAAGTTGTTTGTACAGTGCTGCCAACATAAGCACACGGTGGCTAGGTCTCGAACTTAATGGTCAGATTTTGGGTATGGCAATAACTCTGATGACCATTTCAGGAAAAGAGTTCCAAAATTGCTTTGAAGGGTGGACTAGGCACTGGCATCGATGCATAGTTTCTCAAGGGGAGTACTTCGAATGTGACTGTAGTGATATTCAGCAATGAGGTATGTAGTACTTTTACTAGGATGAGTTTGTGAAATTAATTGACCTCCTAGTATGCCTTTTGTTACTATATATTTGAAACTGTTTTTAATAAATATCTTAGGTACTTGACAGATAGCTTGTCTGGATATGAAATCTTGAGTTTCTTAAAAATGGTGTTCCATTGTTGCCTTGCTTTATATATTGCTTTTGAGAGGTCTGATTCCAGTACAGTGGTCTTCCTCTAAATTACTTCATCTTTATCCTTGAGGTCCTTACGATTCTTTTTTTTTTTTATCTTTAAAGTGTAATAGTTTTACTATGGTATGTCTCAGTGTTGCTTATTCTAGGTCAATTTTTCTGTGTAGCTAGTGGGCCATATATATGTTCAGATACTTTATTTTCAAAAAGTTTTCTAGGATTATGATTTTAAATATTAGTTCTCATTCATTGTTTCATTTTTTTTCAAGGACTTTAATTATATATACTTTGGGTCTTTTTCTGTCTTTCTTTCAACTACTTTCTCTGTACATTTTTAGTTCTTTCTTGATTTGATTTCCATTCTCTTGGTTCTTTTCCTCCTTTTCTTCTATGCCCTTATCACATTTTTATTTGGGTATGTTCTTTGTTGGGTACCTTATTATTTAGTCTTTATTGCTGAGTTGAAGACATTTTGATTTTTTTCTTCTATTTCTTTTCTGAGTTTAATCAAATCTACACCTTATTTCTTAATGTTTGTTGTCCATATATGAGAGTGGGCTGATAAATTCTGTCTCCACTGTACTATTTTTTGTTACATTAGACACGACTGGATATAACTGGTTCTCTGTAGTCACATGGTATCTCCCCTCCGTCATTCTTGACTTTGCACATACAGATGCTTACATTATTCACCCAGTGCACATTGAAATAGAGGAGTGTTCAGATGCTCAGTCAGAGTGCTGTAATTAAATTCTTAATAGCGGAAAAATTCCTCTAATTTTTCTGAAATTTTTGAAAAAGAAGGTGGGGACTTCTTAAGGAAGATCGTTATAGGTGATGAAACTTGGGTTCATCATTATGACCTCTAGAACAAAAGGCAGTCCATGGAATACTGCCGTAAGAGATCACCTTCCCAGCTAAGGCCTGAGTTTTAAATTGTTTTGGCTGAGGTGATCCCTTTTCCTCTTCTCTTTTCCTTGCACTGTTTTTGTGCTCCCCTCCCCACCCATTTGTATAGCATCTTTCAGAAGGTGTTCAGAAAATAGCTGTGCTAGAAATTGGTGTTTATTTTTTTATGTAGGAATTTGAAGTTTGTGGTTTCTCTGTTTTCTCGTTACAGTGTAGGTTTGGAATCTGTGTAGCTTTATTTGTTCTTGTTGATCTCTGTGCTTTTTTTTGGAGGATATGAGAATTTGGGTAGTACTAATTTTTGAACCTTTTTATTTACCATTAGTTTAACTTAATGGTATGATTTTAGAAAATAAAATTAAGAATTAATTTACGTATATAGAAAATCATCCTACTTACATTTAATATACAAGTGTAAAAAGATAATATATAGCTATTTTTCTTTTTTTCTTTTTTTTTCTTTTTTAATGTGGTTAGTTCCCTGGCTGGGAATCGAACCCAGGCCGCAGCTTTGACAGCACCGAAGCCTTAGCCACTACACCACCAGGGAACTCCCTGTAGCTATTTTTCTTGCAGTGTGTATGTGTGTGTGTGTGTGTGTGTGTGTGTGTGAATTTCAGTGATTTTTATATTTAAGCAGAAATGAGAAAACAAGAAACTTTGGCTTTCCTTCTAAAATAGGAAACGCCTTCAAAATATTCAGAAAACAAATTTTGACCATGTTCCTTATTTGGAGAATGGTTATTTTGCATTGTGATTGAATAGCCGTCCAATCAGCTGACTTTAGTCATTTCTCATGATCTTTTTGTCTTTGCTAAGTCTGCCATCTGTAGAAAGCAGTACTATCATTGAAATGAAATGAAATTTTTAATACATATTTATATGATTTATTTAGAAGAGTTGTTTCTTTTTGTTTATAGAAATGACATCTGTGGAGTAATAATACTAGTACTAATCTTAAAAACTTAGTTGTCTTATACTGTTGTTATAATATTATAAAATAATAATTACAGCAGCTCACACTTATTGAGGTATTAATATTTATCAAGGACAGTGCTTTGTAAGAGATTTATTAACTTCTCAGTTTTTTAAATGAGAAAATTGAGGCTTAGGGTGATAAAGAAATTTACCTATTAATGACTCAGCTGGATTTGAACCAAGGTGCCAAGGATTTGTCTGGTGCCAAAGCCCATGATCTGTTATCTGTTTGACAACTTTCCCTTCAGACCCTGAAATGTATCTTTGCTTTTATTTGTATGCAGCGTGACGATACACATTTGCCTAGTGTTTTGTTTGTAATGTCCTTTTTAAGCTTCCAACATCTTATACAGAATCTTACAAGTCACCACTATTTGATAATTGTTGATTTGATTAATTATATTTCAAGGACATATAAAGGGAAAAAATAAGGAGTCACTGAAAAAGTGGGTAATTTACAGAACTATCATATGGAGTAATGGAGAAAGGAAAAAACTTACTAAAATTATACGAATAATGTTAAAAAGGAAATCACATTTTTCTACTGTTATTTTCTATAAATAAAATAAAATTTTATTCAATAATTAAGAATAACAAAAAAACAATAATTAAGAAAGTCAGGTATGCTGACATAGCTAATCTTTATACAACATTTTAATAGTCTTAGAAAGCTTAACACAGCAATTTATGAGAAAGGGAAGAAGTCTTAAGGCAGATCCAAAGTGGTAAAGTTAATACACAGATACATTAAATACTTACTCTTAACTTTTGTGAATTTCTTCCCTTTGATACTCAACAGTTCTCTCTAATTGGAACAATGCCCAATTTAAGTGCTGGGAAGTATGGTGATTTTTTTTTCTTATTGTTATCTTTCTGCTAATCCTGCCTTGTCTAAGTGAAGAAATGATGTGAAAAACTGGACTAAACAGAAGTGTAATCTTAATTCCATGATACCAGTTTGTTTTCTTGTAGGATGAGCTAATGCTCAGGATTTAGTGTACCAGGAGAATGAAAGTTTGTGAGAAGTCTTTGGTGTTTATGCCTAATTGCGTTATAAGCTTCCATTTAAAACACCTCATTAAGAAAGTTGGCATAAATTGTGCTTGGTTAGATGAGGTGATAAGCATTTACCTTGTCTTCATTGTGTTTTAGTGAGAGTAGATTGATGGGTTCCTTTTCGTGAATTTCTCTTTAGGCAGTGGTAACCAGTGTTATCCCCAGATACAGTTCTTGGCTCCCCTTCTTGTATTTGATTGTCTTCCCCCACCCTCAACTTATTTCTGTGGCAGGTGTTACACAAAAATCCCGTGATTTATAGTTAATCTTTTTTTGTTAGGAAGTTATTTTTTAATCAGAGCTTCAGTTAGGTATATTATGATGCATTTTGTGTACAATAACCAGCCATACTTCCTATTTTTCTTTTAATATACTCTAAGAAAACATCAATTACTAGGTACATTTATAATTCTTTTTGCACAGGCTGCTTTGTACCGCCTCAGTGGAGACTGGAATCCCTTACACATTGATCCTAACTTTGCAAGCTTAGTAGGTAAGTTGCTAATAATGTATACCAATGAAAAAATTAGCTCATTTATCTAAATAATACTTAAAGACTATTGTTACTTGCAATTGATAATTTGAGTAACATTTTAAAAATAACCATCTCTTAACACATTTGAGCAAAGGATATGTATGTCGGGGTAGGAAGTAGTGTTCAAAAGATGGTGTTCTAGCAGGAAGGAAGCTCCTGCTAGAGCAGAGTCTAGGATAGATCATGGGAGTGGGTGTCTGAGTTATAACGAAGGGCATGGTCTTTGGAGGAGAGAGCAAGGAATTGAAAGGGTTGGGAAGGGTTGTTTACGTATGTGGATATTGAAATAACCATGGGTGACGTAATGGCTACAACCAAAGCTAAATAAAACAATGCTTTGTCTTCCCAGATCTTTAACATTCCTTTTTTGTTGTTTTCTTTCTTTGTTTATTTTATAATTTTTACCCAGGAAGTATTATTTTTAAAATATTTTCCAAGTACCTTAAAATAAAGGGGATAATTTATACTAATCCAATTTAAAGACACACCTTTGAAATCCTGAATTAACTATTTTTGGCTTTTAAATATGAAATTTATGTAGTTAAATTCTCTCCTTTTTAGGTTTTGACAAACCCATTTTACATGGATTATGTACATTTGGATATTCTGCTAGGCATGTTTTACAGCAGTTTGCAGATAATGATGTATCAAGATTCAAGGCAATTAAGGTATATGTGTATTACTGCATAATTTGAACATTAGTTCTTTTTTGTGTTTTTAGTAAACAAAAGGAATTTTAATAAGACTTCCTTTAAAATAGATACCATGCTGAAGTAATATACATTTTTATTACATTAACTTGGAAATAAACACATGTTCTTTTTATAGCTAAAAATACCTCCATTACCCATTTGTTATGAAGGATATCATATACAGTTATAATTTTAACATATTAATTGGATTGTTTTAGTAATTAATTAGGAAGATACATACATCAGCACATATACCTTCATAAAAACTTTTTTTACTGTTTTGAGATTTGCCTTAATTTTATTAAAAATGTTAAGTGGCTGCATTTGAGCTCTAATAAACATTCACTTACATCAATATGAGGGTTGCATATTGATTTTAGTTTTTATACTTTTAAGTTGGTTTCAAATTTTAATCCATTATAAATTACAAAGAAAACTATCTCTGCACATTATCTTTGGATAATTTTAGTAAAAAAATACACTAAAAAAAAAAAAAATTTAAGACAGTGTCAAATAGCTCCCAAAGTTTTTTCAGTTTTTATCAGTTTGTGCTCCAAGGAGTAAAAATGCATTTCCTGATGACTTACCTCTGATAAGACTGCTTATTCTCATGCTTTTCATTTTTATTTTAACTTTTATTATCCAGCAATATGTACACAGAGCAAATAAAATAGTATAGAAAATTATGAAATAGAGTGGAATTATTTTATCCTGTGTGCTCACTCCAGGCCTTATTCCTCTGAGATAATTAGTACCAATTTTTTGTTTCACTTTTCAATTGCAGTTGACATACAATATTATGTGAGCTTTAAGTTTACAACATAGTGATTAGACATTTGTATAACTTAAGAAGTGATTTCTGCAGTAAGCCTAATACTGATCTGACACCATGCACAGTTATTATAATATTGTTGAGTAGGTTACCTATGCTGTACTTTACATCCCTGTGAGTACCACTTTTAACTGCTTCTTTTAAGTTGTTCTGGATTACCTATATAGCTCTACTTAACATAATTATGTTTCTGTTTCTTGGTTTACCAGGATTAAGCACTATTGACTCTATACTTTGAAAGACAAAGAATTTGTTATACGAACTATATATCCTTTCTCTACTAATTTTACATTTTTATTCCTTTACGAATTTAAATGTACTTAAACCTGTTTTTTCTCTTTTGTATGCTCTCTATCCTCCCTCCCAGTTTTTTCCCTCACAAGTAGAAAAGTTTCATTTTAAAACATTTTTAACTCCAAAACTCATTTTTTTAAAGGTTCGTTTTTCAAAACCAGTGTATCCAGGACAAACTCTACAAACTGAGATGTGGAAGGAAGGAAATAGAATCCATTTCCAAACCAAGGTACGAATTATGTTCCATCTTAAAATATTTTTGGTTGTTCCTATGGGTATGAGAGATAACCTGGAAAGTTTTCTTTTTAAATCAATGGTACCTTTTAATTGGAAATAAGATGCCAATATACCTTGTTTTTTATTTTATTTTCAATTAAATTGGTTCCTATCTGTATAGCAGCAGTAGCACAGCTCTTCTGAAAACCCAACCTAACATATCTATTTGGCTCAAACAGTCAAATTGTTGTCAGAATAAGATTTTCAAAAAATTAAAATCTTGACTCTCAGACAGATTTAAATGAAAACATGACAGAAATGTTTTTAATTCCTTAATGAGGGAGTTTGCAAGATGATAAAACTGGTTCAAGAGAGGATTAGAACAACAGTGTTTATATAATCCAATAGGAAAGGCATTCAAAAATAATTTTGTTAAGTTAGAGACAAAACTAGTTAATGTTGCCCAGAAAAATAAAACCATATCCTTTATGGTTGTTTTCTATTGGACAGAAATTATGTGTATCTTGATCACATAAAAATCACCAATGTAAGATTTTATGTCACAGAGTCTAAGCCTAATTGTAAGTGACAAGACACATAAAACTATATCTCCCTGTAGAGTTAAGTAACTTTTAGGTGACGCAGTTAGCAAAATACTAAAAGGACATATAACCATCCTTTTATTTGTAAGTTTTTAAAAGATAAGTTTTTGTTAATGCATTTGGCCAGGCTGATACTTTTTGTCCTGATCATTTGGTACTACATAGATGAATTGTATCTAGCAGTTTAAACACCATCACCAATAGTAATAACAGCTTCCACATATTGAGTATCTATAAGCACGCTATACCATTATTTCTAATATGTGTATCAACTCTACATTTAATACAAGAAAATCTGGGTTCAGATCTCATAAATAACCTGCTCATGGTCAAACAGAAAGTGGTGGAGCTGGGAAGGAAACCCAGATCTGTCTGGCTCAAAGCTTATATCCCAGGGCTCCAAATTTTTTTACTGTATCATGATTAGAAAAAATTTTTTTCAATTACAGTTTACATACCATATTGTATTATTCATATGTACAGCGAAGTAATAGACATGTATCTAACTTATGAATTGATCACCCCAAAAAATCCAGTACCCATCTGATACTATACATACGAAGCCTGTTCAAAAATGTCCAGCCATAAATGCCTCTATTTTTCTTATTACATGGCTGGATACTTTCAGACAACCCTCGTAGTTATTACAATACTATGGATCATATTCCGCATGCTTTATTCTGCATCCCTATAACTATTTTGTAACTACAAATTTGTATCTCTTAATCACCTCCCCCTTTCACCCATCCTCCAATCTAGCTGGCCCTCTAATCCAGCAACCATTAAAATGTTGTCTGTATCTCTGAGCTTGTTTGTTTTATTTGTTTATCCTGTTCTCTAGATTCCACATTTCTTTTTCTGTCTGACTTCCTCCACTCGGCACAGTACCCACTACGTCCATTCATGTTGTTGCAGATGGCAAGATTTCATTCTGTTCTATGGCTGAGTAACATTTCATTGCATATATGTACCACCTTTTTATCCATTCATCCATTGGTCGACACCCAGGTTGACTCTGTATCTTGGCTATTGTAAATAATGCTACAATGAATGTATGGATGCACATGTCCCTTTGAAGTAGTTTTTGGGTTTCTTCTGCTGAATGCCCAGAAGTGGGATTACTGGGTCCTTCTTTTTCTCTTGTTATAGCCTTTGATTTAGTCTCTTTTGTCTGATATGGGTATTGCTTCTCCAGCTTTTTTTGTTTCTTTACATTTTCCTGAAATACCTTTTTTTATCCCTTTACTTTGAATTTCTGTATGTCTTTTGATCTGAAATGAGTCTCTTGTAGGCAGCATATGTAAGAGCCTTGTTTTCTAATAAATTCAGCCATCTTAGGCTTTTGATTAGAGTATTTAATCCATTTACATGTAAAGTAATTGTTGATATATATGTAGTTATTGCCATTTTAATATTTGTATTTTTATCCTATTTTTCTTCTTTTTCAGTAAGTCCTTCTAAGATTCATTGAAATACTGGTTTGGTTGTGATGAACTCCTTTAGCTTTTTTTTGTCAGGGGAACTCTTTATCTGTCTTTTGATTCTAAATGATAGTTTTGTTGGGTAGAGTAATCTTGGTTGCAGGACCTTGCTTTTCACCTCACTTTGAATAGTTCATGTCACTCCCTTCTGGCCTGTAGAGTTTCTGTTGAGAAATCAGCTGACATTCTTATGGCAGTTCTCTTGTTAGTAACTGTTTTTCTTTTGCTGCTTTTAACACATTTTGTATCGCTCACGAGTTTTCTCGTGTTTCTCGCACCATCTGTTAAGGACCGCTCACGAGTTTTCTTGTTTTTCACACACCTAAAGTGAATTATGATATGTAGTTATGCGGTCCCTGGCGTATGTCTTAGAAATTTCTATGTGGTACACAATTCTCTCTTTGTCTGTAACCTTTGGCATTTTAATTACGATGTGCTTTGGTGTGGGCTTTTTGGATTCATCTTGTTTGAGACTCTGCATTCTTGGGCTTGTATGTCAGCTTCCTGTGCCAGGTTAGGGAAGTTTTCCATTATCATTTCTTCAAACAGGTTTTCAATTTTTTGCACTCTCTCTTCTTATTCTGGTACCCCTATGATGTGAATATTGGTATACTTGATGTTGTCATAGGGGCCTCTTAAACTGTTGTGTTTTTTTTTTTAATTATTTTTACTTTTTGCTGTTCTGATTGGGCGTTTTCTGTTACCTAATTTTACAAATCACTGGTTTGAGCCTCTGCTTCATCTAATCCACTGTTGCATTCTTTATTTCAGTTATTGTGTTCTTCATTTCTGACTTTTTAAAATGTTTTCTGTCTCCATTTTTATGTTTTCTATCTCTTTGTTGAAGTCCTTACTGAGATCATTGAGCAGTTTTATAACCAATGTTTTGAACTGCGCATCTGCTAGATAGCTTGTCTCCATTTTGTTTAGTTCTTTTTCTAGAGCTTTGTTCTGTTCTTTTATTTGGAACATGTTTCTTTGTCTCCCCACTTTGTCTGCCTCTTTGTGTTTGTTTCTGTGTGTTAGATAGGGCTGCTATATCTCTTGGTTTTAGTAGATTGGCCTTATATAATAGGTATCCTGTGGGGCCCAGTGGTGTAATCTCCCTCATCATCTGAGCCAGCTGCTTCAAGTAGGTCCCTTGTGTGGGTTGTGTGTGCCCACTTATTATAGTTGAGCATTGGTTGCTGTTTGCATGTTAATGGGAGGAATTGACCCTCAGGCTGAGTGGTTGTGAGGACTGGCTGTGACTACAGCGGGAAAGCTGTTGTGCAAGGGCTGACCCTAGATAGCATGATTATGAGGGCTCTGGTGCCTCTCCAGTCTGCCTTTGGGTGTGTCTTTTGTGTAGGTGGTTGGGTGGTGTTCTGGTGTGGTCTGAAGGTGGCCACCAGGTAAATTGGTTCTGGGGCCTCTTGGGAGGGCATCTGTTGCAGGCCCAAGTCAGCTGCTGCCTGCGCCCTGTCCGGGGCCATTTGGTGTGGCCTACAAAGTGATCTGTAGATAGTTACCACTTGTGCTGGGATTAGAGGTGCCTGGGGGAGGCTAAGCTGTGAACCAAGGCTGGCTGTCACTGGTGCTAGGCATGGGGCTGTTTCGCAAGAATTATTTGGCATGCCAAGACTAGGTGCTGTTTGTTTGGGGTTCACAAACAAATAGCACCTGGTCTTGGCTTGCCAAACAACTCTTGAGAGATTTTAGGAAATTCCACAGCATGAGTCAAGACAGGTTGTTTGTATGGAAAAGCCAACAACTCTTGAGAGATTTTAGGAAATTCCACAGCATGAGTCAAGACAGGCTGGTCCCGCAAGTGGGTGGGGCAAGGTCTCAGGGAATTACTAGGACAAGACAAATGGTGTTAGCCAGGTTGATGGAGACTCACATATGGCATTCACCTAAGTAATCATGCAGGGAGGGGGGATGCTCAACAAAAGAACAATGGCGTCTGCCACCATTTCAGTTTAGGAGAAGGCTTTCCCTCCAGCCCTCATCCTGAAACCATACAACTCAGTTTCTCCCTTTGTATACATGGTGCCTTTCAAGTTGCTGCCCCATTGCTGGAGCTCAGAGTGAGTGCGTCCATCAGTGAGTAAGTCTGAGTGTGGGTCCTTTAACAGGAACACCTGGGACTCCAGCAGTCCTTTGTCTTACTTAGCCACAATTGCTACTGGTTTTCACAACCAGAAATTATGGAGACCTTTCTTTCTGACACTGGAACCCTGGACTGGGGAGCCTGGTATTGTGCTGGGACCCCTTGCTCCTAGAGGGACCTCTGCAGCCGAGATATTCCTCCTGATTTTTAAGCACCACATGTGGTTTTGGGATCAGCCCATTCCATGTCTCCTCTCCTCCTAACAGTCTTGTATACCCTTAGTTATAGGACTTTTCAGTTCAACTAGACTTCAGGTGATTCTCAGTTATGGTTGTTTAGTAGTTTAGTTGTAATTTTGATGTGATCGGAAGAGGAGACAAGCACATAGTTTACCTACTTTATCATCTTGACCGGAACCCCCTCCTATATCATGATTTCTTTTATAAATACCTACTTTTGCAGAACTCTTTTTATCTGTGGTTGCCTTACTCCTAATTACTTCCTGCTGCTTGCAGTATCATTTTTCTACTTAATTTATGCATACCTTTTATTTCCTTTTCAAATTCTTTTCTGTCTTTCAAGATTCAGTTCAAGCTCTACCTTGCTTTTAGAGGCATTTCTTTACTACTTCCCTTTTCCCCACTCATACAAATAAACATACTGGCTTTTTCTTAAATCTTATAATTAATGTTTATGCCACATAACCTGAAGCCCTCTTATTTTTTATTATTCTGTGTAAGTTTTATTTTTCGAATAAGATTATGAACTCTAAACCTGTTCAGGACCATGACTGTATTGCATGTTTTTATTTTCCCACAGTTCTATGAATACTAATTTACAGCATTGAGAAATAATTTAAAATATAAATATAATACATTCTTTTCATTTTGATAAATTCTAAGTATGTGTTCTTCTCTTTTCAGTATATTTGCTATTTTTCCCCTCAGTGATTAAACATACTCTTTTTCCATTAGTTATATATAAGAATCCTTCTTTCCCTTCCTGCCTGCCTCCCTGCCTGCCTTCTTGCCTGCATGTCTTCATATTGTATTTTAAGAAACATCTTAAACTAATGTTCTAAATAGTATTCTTGGCTTAGTTACAAGAAAGTAATTTACCAAAGTGTATTTTGTTCATAAATTGTCTCTTTCCATGCTTTTCATTGTATATAATTTGAAATAAAAATGGAAAAAAATTGTTTGAAAGATCTTTTTTTTTTGAGGTATGATAGGAGGTAGTCAAGGGAGAATGATCTTGATTGTTAGAAATTAGTTTTAATAAATACTACCTTAATTTTTAGACACTATCCTATACATTTGTAGCAATACCATAATTTTATGAAAGAATAGCCATTAGAATAATTTTAGATAAAGTATTAGAAATTAGAATTTGAGTTGCTGTAATGAATATTTTAATAAAAGGATATTTAAGCATTTAGTTTATACTGTGTACACTTCCTGTTTGAAATAAGAGTTAGAATTATTACTTTAAAAACACTACTATGGTCTGTTCCTAGTCTGTTTTATTCAGTATCAACAGAAAAAATACACTTTGGTTACTACTACCTCATGTGGGTATTGTACCATTATAAACATTCAGCAGTTCCCACACTGGCTCCCCATTAGACTCACAGTTATGTTTTTTTTTTTTTGGCTTGTTTGGTTTTTCAAAGTACCCCAAACACTGATGCTCAGACTCCACCCCAGATTATTTGAAGTGAAATTTTTGGAGATGGGACCTGGTCATAGTAATTGTGTTTTTTAAAAGGGCTCCAGTTAATTCTACAGTTAGGGCTAGTAACAGTTGTATTCAGTCAATAAACCTTCATGTTTATTCATCTTGATGTTCAATTTATGAACTTTTTATTTAATTTGGATTATTATTTTCTTTTTCATATGAGGGAATACATGGAAATTTCTTTTAAATGACTTTATACTATTTCACAATGAAATGGTATTTACATTGGAATCATCAGACTGAATTGGCTTTTTTCCCTCTTGTACCCCTTATAAGATCCAAGGAACTGGAGACATTGTCATATCAAATGCATATGTGGATCTTGTGCCAACATCTGATGTTTTAAACAAGACACCCTCAGAGGTAAGGTTATAAAAAACTGGTATCCAAATCATTTCCTTATTTTGGGATTTCATCTAAGATTACTTTAAGAATACTCAGACTAGGGGTTCCCTGGTGGTGTAGTGGCTAGGCTTCAGCGCTCCCAACCCCATGGCCTGGGTTCGATTACCAGCCAGGGAACCACCAAAAAAAAAAAAAAAGAATGTTCAGACTACTTTATAATATTAAGAACTACGAAAGATTAATTCAGAATTAGGACATGAATTTAAAACTGCTTAGAATAAAAGGACTAATTTGACAACACATTTAAAAAATTTTTTGAGGAGATAATTGAGTTGTCTTTCAAGAGAAAATAATTAATTTTCTAGGTTTAGAGTACTTAAATCAGTTATTTAATGAGAAATACCAAGCCAACAAAATTTTGGAGAAAAGTAGATGAAAAAGTTAAAAGTGTACCTTTTCTGGATTTAAAGATTTGTATAAAGCTTTATATACAAATATAAAAACATTAGCATTTATTATTTATTAAAACATTCTTATTATTCTCTGTTAGCCTTCTGAGGCTTTTAATAAAAATGTTTCTATTCAGTCTCCAAACTATTAACTTTGTTTTATTTTTTATTTTATTTTATTTTAAGTTTTTGCTTTTTGGTATGTGGGTAGTTCCTTGGCTGGGAATCGAACCCAGGCCGCAGCATTGACAGCGCCAGCGCCGAAGCCTTAAGCCACTACACCATCGGGGAACTCCCCTGTTAACTTTGTAATGTGTTTTCATACCTTTGTCTCATGATCTTTAATTGTCTGTCATAAGCCATAATATAACATAAATGACTGAAGATTAAAATCTTTGGTAAGAATCTAACATCAAAAACTTACGAAGTTTTAGAGCTAGAAATAAATTTAGACTTCATGTACTTTAGTTTTATTTTACAAATAAAGATACAGGACCACAGAAGTTGATTGATTTGTCCAGTATCTTCCTGCTGAAGTTAGTTAGGACATAGGTTGTCCACTTTCTAGTTTACTTTTAAACTTCTATTTTTGAATTCTGATAAAACTAAAAACCTGTTATTAAGAGGGCTGAGGTTCTCGATGACATGAATAAATATAAAAGGAAAGTGTGAAAGAAGTGTGGTGTGAAAGACCAAAACTAGTTTAATTATGTGCAGATTTTTGAAAAATCACCTTATCACACATATATTTTATAATCATTTTCCACCTTGAGTCATTTTTACAAAATCTTTAAAATTAAATTTTGTCCTTTTTTCCTAGGGTGAGGAGCTTCAGAGTACCCTTGTATTTGAGGAAATAGGTCGCCGTCTGAAGGATGTCGGGCGGGATGTGGTAAAGAAAGTCGGTGCTGTATTTGAGTGGCATATCACCAAAGGTGGAAATACTGCAGCTAAGTGGAGTAAGTTATATCCCTCACTTTATAATATTCAAAGTATCTCTTAGTAAATAAAATATCCTTGTAATAATTAAAGCCTGTCTTTTTGAAGGTAATTCTACCTTCTTAGGTAAGTTGTGTTTCGTGGGCAGTAACAGGCTTCAAGATACCCAAGACATGTATGTTTTTTAGAGGTGTAGGGAATCAATTAAAATGAAAATATCTATTTTAAAGATTTTATTGATACCTGAAATTAGTACTTTTACACAATCATTCATCTTAGCTGTATTCTTTAATCTTCAAATTTCTTTTAAACATAAAGCAAGTTCATCAGATCAGAAGAAATATTTTTGTCATTATATTTTGACAATTTAAAAAATTGGTTTCTTCATTCCAAAACATTAATAAATTGGATTATTACCTTAATTATCAGATTGTTACTTGCATGCCTGTTTAAGTGCCTTGAAAATTAGATTATTTCTCATTACTACTGAAGATCACTATAAATGCTCACTTAGACCAAAAATTAATGTATGTCTAAATCAACTTAAACTTTAAAAAGTAATTTTTGATTACAATATTCCTAGAAAACATTTTGAATATTTGTTCAATTGATTTTGGTTCAATATAAACAACTTTCTTTTTAATATAGCAGTTGCTATTCCTTTCAAGCAGTGTATGTTCATTATATAACATCTGATATATATGTAAAGGTATAAAGAAGAAAATAAAGATGTAAGATCTCACCACCTACAGTTAGAATTTTGATTTATGTTCTTGATGAAGACATTTGTGGTTATAGGATGTTAATTCAGAAGGGGTATAAAGAAAGGCAAAAACATAGTACGTATTTAGTCCCCAAAATTTCAAAGGGTCTAATATTTTCTAAATAACTTCATAGGTTAATACTGGATATGTGGTTGTCATTACTTTCCTTTCTTCTGTTTGTCTTTCCTGTTTTTTTTTTTTCTATTTATGATGGAATTCAACTTTTTCCTATGAATGAGAGTATATTAGAAGATGTGTTATAAATATTTATAAATATAAAGCATAGGACTTTTGAAGGTAATTAGTGAAGAAGAGGAATGAAGGTAATTAGTGAAGAAGAGGTGAAAGGTGCCAGAACCTCGTGTCTTGCTGTTGTAGAATAGAACTCCATAGGGATTTATAAAGTATGTAAGTGATTCACTCTCGGCAAACAGGGTAATTTCCTTCAATATAGTTTCCATAACCAAGATGTTTCCCTTATCTTGGTGATGCTTTCTTTATAGACAATATTTAAAATTGTGCTTGCATTTAAAAAGTTTAATTTACCTAGGAAAAGAGTTTTTCCATATATTTCCACTGGAAAATGGGACTGTTAGAATCCTGTTACTAACTACTTATTGATGCCTTGTGACTTATGTTTGTTTTATCATCTCTTCTTCAGGTCCTTATTTATCAAAGCTAACAGTCAAATTGGATCTTAAACCTTTCTCTAAAAGGTTTCACCATTCCCTTTATCTTCTGTCTGTTATGTAGTTGGATTCTCAGCTACGCAATTATTTTCAGTTTTATTGTGTTCTTGCAGTCTCTGTCACTGAGCTAAATCACAGTAGCTGGCAGCAGTAGAAACTACTTCGATCTTTTGGCTTATGGTAACTTAGAAGATGATTCTATGTTGGCATCTCTATTTTGCATCTTGGCTCTTAATGACATGAAATAGATAATTGAATGTTTTAATTTAGGGAATACCTAACATGGTTTGTTTGTTTGTTTTTTTTTTTTTTTGCAACAGTTTTTAAAATGTTTTGCTAAACACTTGATCGTGAAATATTTTGTATTTTAAATTGCTTTTAGTTGTCCCAGACTTGTTTACTTCTTGGCAGACTGGAACCTGGTTAGAGAGAACAAGGCTAAGCTATTCAGTTTACCTTGGCTGGGCTCAGGTGTTAACTAGAGTTACAAGTGACTGACCTTGAGTAAGTTTAGTAACCAAGGGATTTGAGCTCAGTGACCTTGAAGGCGCATTGCAATCTAAAGATTCTGGACTATGCACCTCTTCCCTGTTCCCTACCCCATCCTGCCATCCAAACACCAACAATAATTCTCTTGGCAGAATCTGTGTATGGGTGGGTGGGGGAGGGTAGTCTTTTAAAATTAAATTAGTCCGAATCTAGAGAGAATTGGGAAAGTTCTGGTGTCAGTGCTAGGTCAGAGATGGTTTTGTCTGTGGAAGAGGAGTCATAGCTGTGTCTTTTGAAGTTAGGCCTCTCTGAAGTCTGTTGTGCCTGGTCATCTTGGAGCAGGAGGGCTGCTTGGGTGAGGGCCAGTGTGGCCTCTGTGTCACTGGGCTGAGATGATCTGAGAAAGGCTGGAGAGCCCTTCCTTTTTTCTGTGGACCAAGATTGTATTATATAATGGAGAGAAGTAAAGCATTGATCTGCATAAGAAACCAGAGGAGAGCCTCAGTGAGGTGTTTTTGAGTAGGAATGCTCACTTGCACCTTCTTATTTCTATCTCTGTGGACCATGTTTTGATTATGAAGTATTGTTTTAGAATTATTAAAAACATTATGCTTCATAGATAATGCTTTTCTTAGTAGGTAGAGGTCAGGATAAAAGCCTGTCTTACCTATTTCACTGTTAATATTTGTTAATATGTCAAGAACACAGTGATCTTTTTGTCTATGTCTCCTTATTACTGCAGAATGTAATTCAATGCTTGGACATGTTTGAAGATGTTTTTCTGATACCCTACATCTTCAGGTGCTTTACCCTTTTGAATAAAGGTTGTCTTTTGGCTTTTTATATTACTAGAGATTAGGTTGAAAAGGTGAAAGTGGGCATCAGGTGGAGAAATAAATCTCTGAATTCCCCCTGAACAGAGTCTGTTACTTGTCATAGTTATCTTACTGTGTTGTGACGTTTATAATGAACATGTCTCCTCCCACTTCCCCTTGGGTTTAACACTGAGAATGAGCTTCAGGTTAATTTGTTTATTTCCAGCATCTAGGTGGTCTATAACACATATAGCCCAATTCCATATATATTGAGTAAGTATTAAAAGCTGTGTAGAATGCATAGTTTTAAATGGAATCAGATGCCTGCCTTTTTTTTTTAATGCTGAAATTGGTGCCTTTCCTTCCATTAAAGCAGTAAGTTTATTGTATGAATAGTGACATGTATCTTCTATTTAGTGTAAGTAAAATATTCAAGAACAACAGGATACCTTTGAAGCAACACATTTTATGATACTTATTACTGTTAGTTTCTGAAACCAGCCACAAGTTGTTCTGGTAACACTCTGGACCCCATGCTGTGCTAAGCAACAGTAAAAATTCAGAGGAAATGTGAGATGGCAGGAAGCCATAAAGAAGATTAAAGAATCACAGGCTTTATATATATGGGCTGTACAACTGTCTGCTCCTGAAAATTAAAATACAGTTATTTGCAACTCCAGAAACCGAAAGCTCTAAAAACAGAAAAGTTTTTTCCTCATAATTCATTGGTGGCAAAACCTGACCTGAACTTAACACGCTGAAATAAGTTGGCTTAAAAAAAAAAGTGTGTAACTAATTGTGTAGAGCTCAGGCTACCTGTTTGGACTTGATCCAAGCATCTGTCACGTACTGTGTGACTGACTGGGTGAGGATGTTCTTTGAATGTTAGGGGTCATCTAGTTTGGATCTTGGAAGTTTGCCTAAATATGGAAAAATGTATACAGATGTGGCAACTAGCATGTCTTCTAAGATCAAAATACATTTGTTCTTCAGTATACCATTCGATCATTAGAACCGGTTAGTTGCTGGGTTGGTGCTCATCTTCTAGCAGCCAGACCAGGTTATCCTTTCGGGTTTCTCAGTTTGGATATAAACTAAGTCTTAAGGGTGTTGATTCCCCATTTAGGATTGGGACCCAAAGGAGCATCTCATGTGTTTATAATAGAAAAGACCTGAAAGGTGATCTTTGGAGAAAAGGGGCTGTCCAGTCAGAGATGGGGACCTGCTTGTTAAAGGTGTCTGCTCCAGGGTGCTCTCTATTCCCCTAGCAGCAGCGGCTGCTTCCTGGCTTAGCAGCATAGCCCCTCACTGCTCGCCCGTGTGCATTTGCACACAGAATCACTTAAAACGACTATGGCCTGCCTTTTTGCCCTCTGTGTTATTCATTTTAATAATATTTTTTATAGTTTTTTTATGTAAATAATTTCAGGGTTACAGAAAAGTTGCAAGAATTGTACAGAAAACTTCTATTTGTCCTTCACCCAGTTTTTCCACACCCAGTTTTTCCACATTAACATTATTCCATTTTCTTTACTATTTTCTTTTTATCATACATGTTATTTATTGTGTTTCTGAAACATTTGAGTAACTTGTAGAAAGGATGTATCTTTTCTGAATACTCTGGTAGCATCTCCTAAGAACAAAGACGTCCACAAAAAAAGACTTCTTCCTATCTGTTCATAGAATAATTATCATGAAATTAACATTGATGCAGTATTATTTAATCTATAGACTTTATTAACATTTCACAAATTGCCCCAGGAATGTCTTTTATAGCAAAAGAATAATTTTATTAATAATAACAAAAATAGAATTTAAGAAAAAGAAAGAACTGTTCAGGGTCCATTTTGGGATCATATATTGCTTTTAGTTTTTAGGTCTCTTTAGTGTCCCTTAATCTGGATGAATTCCTAAGACTATTTTATTTTTAATGACATTGACATATTTAAATAGTAGAGACCACATATTTTGTAGAGTGTTCCTCAATTTGTGTTTATTTGATGTTTCTTTGTGATTATCAGATTGAGTTTATGAATTTTTGGCAGGAATAACACCAAAGTATTGTGTTATTCTTGTTGTAATTAAAAAAATCTTTATTTTTATCCTAAGTGTTTTGTTGTTGTTATTATTTTTTTATAGAGATGCTTCTTGCATGTGCTTTTCTAGTCACTCTTTTAACAGTTACTAAGGACTTTTTATTCAAGGAAGCATGGGAGATACAAAGTTCTTATTTCAGCAAAGAATTCATAATCTTAAGGGGAAAAGGTATCAATAAAAACAACTCCTTTATCCTGTGGTAGCCTTTTGTGATTTGTAAGTTATATATCCTAAGACCATCAGAGATCCCCAAGTTTCCAGATGCCATGTTCTTATCTAATAATATCTCTCTTTCTCCCATTAAATGCTGTGAAGTATAACTGAAATTTTTATGGACACTTTTAGAGCTTAATGATTAGATCAACACAGAGCTAAAGTCATTCATAAAGCTTTTAAAATAAATTCTGTCACTAAAAGAAAATACAGGAGACTCTCAGTTAACTGGCACCTATGGGAATTGGTAGATGCCAGATAAATGTAAGTAGACTGTCAGTTAACCAACACTCATGCCAGATAAATGTAGTATTATTTCTTCGATTTTTGTTGTCAGTTGCTTGAATTCCAGGTAAACGAGAGTCTACTGTACATACAGTCTGTTTCTTTATTTCAATTTAAGATTAGCCATGACCTTACCAGTATCTGTAAACTCAAGGTGATGGTGGTGGATGATGCTTCTCCCACCTCAGCCACGTTGTAGACCATCACCTGAGTCACTGTGGAATTGAAAATTATACTATTTTACCCCAAATTTCTGTATCTTGCTAAGAACCTTCCCTTTCTTAGCTCTCTTTCCTTTTATCAACACTAGTTATTAGCATTCCCCAGAAGAAAATTTTATTGTCCACAAGAGTCATGACTGTGAGGTCACATGTAAAACCAGGTGAGGGAGAGGGCAGGTGGTCCGCTAAGAATCTTCATTAGCTAAGAGACTTACTCCCACAATTTAGCAGGAAGATGTGTGTGATGCAAGACGTGTGTGTGTGTGTGTGTGTGTGTGTGTGTAAATATATATATATATTGGGCCTTAGAAATGCCTGTGAAGATTTAAACCATGTATGTTGTCTGTTGAATGCCAGAGGTTTGCTTTTATTTAGTCATTCCTTTTCCCCTTTCTCCCTTCCCTCTTTTTCTCCCTTTCTTTCTTTTTAACTGTACAAATAATACATGAAAACACATTAGTAATATGTGTTTTTCCTTTCTTTTTGTCTTTTCTCCTTCCCAAGGTAACTATTATTGTCAAATTATTCTTTTAGTTTAGTCAGTAAAATTCTCTTCTGTGGAGAGTTGGAGTGATTTAATTTTCTTTTTGGAGCAAGGCTTGACTAAGCAGAATGTAGGGTTTTTCTCACATATGTGTTTTCCTTGACCCTGAATTGGGAGTTCCCTGTACACTCTTAGGGAGAGTGATGTGACCATAGCTGTAGCAAGCGAAAGCACGTTCAAGAGCCTAAAGCTTGCTGAGTGGGATTGGGCTTTCTGGGTAACTGCTGGTCTCAGTCATATATGAGACAGTTAAAACTTCCTCAGATGTAGCTATGGCGTAAAGTTCTGTAGATGTTTATGTAGAGAACAATGAAGGTAACTTTTTAATAGTTTTCCCAGTTACTAGCCAGTTTCTGGGACACATAACCCTTCTGTGAAAAACAATTAAAGGAAAAGAAGCTAATTTTAATGTTTATTCATAACAGCAATAAATATTTTATAAAATCATAAATCTAACCAACTAGTTAGAATATTTTTTTAAATTTATGTTGACAATCTTGCTATCCAAATGCTAGAACCTTTGATAAATTCAGGTATTTGAAAGGTGATTGTGGTGTGTATTCCTTTCCCCCAACCCAACCACTATTCACCTGTTTTAAAATTCAGCTTCCTCCTTTGTTGACTACATGTTGAGTGTTCAAACCTAAAGACCTTAACCATATAACCTCCCCCAACTTAACTCCTTTATATTATTCTACATTGATTCACATTTTAAATATTTCTATTGTGTAAACTTCAATAGGAAAAATATTGATTTGACTGTTTTGAAGAACTTCTTTATAAAAAGGAAATACCAAAAAAGAAAGGATTTTAAAAATATATCGAAATGACAGGTAATAAATATACAATGTAGAATAAGTAACACATTAACTTGGAAACTGTAAGAATATGTGCATTTTAGTTGTTTCATTTTACTTTTATATTGTGAATAAAAACTGACACACATTGGTGTTTTCCTGTTATTTCCCCAGCTATTGACCTAAAGAATGGTACTGGGAAAGTATATAAGGGTCCTGCAAAAGGCTCTGCTGATGCAACAATCATACTTTCAGATGAAGATTTCATAGACGTAGTCCTGGGCAAGCTTAATCCTCAGAAGGTAATGTTCTTAAAATGTTCATTTGTTCATCATTATTGCTTTCTATTTGGCAGTGGGAGTTTTTAGTTGACTCTCAAATTCTGATTTATAAAATAGATACCTTACAACAGTGAAGAAGACATAGTTGATACCGATATCCGAGTTGACAGATCATGTATTTTTCTAATGCAGTTTCAATTGATAACTTTTAAAATTTGAATTGTGGGTGAAATTCTTCTTCAGTCTATCAACAATATAAAACCCATATCTAGACCTTTTAGTCCACATTAGTTCAAAGGTGAAAAGCCATATTATGTTAGTAGATATTTCATAAAATTAAACATTCATTCCTGATATATAAGATTAGGAGCTGCTCTTGTCATTGAAAACTGGAAATAGAATGATAGAACATAATAGCCCTTGTCTTATGGAAGGTGACACATTTAGAGGCATTTCAGTGGAAAATCATGATTAAGACAAGAGTGCCCTCCTGACCATTATAAGTTAATACTGTTCTGAAAATTTTGGCCAATCTGCAAGCACAAAATTAAAGTAACTGATATAGTAATTTGAATGCAGGAGAAAAATGTGTTATTTTCAAATCATGATAATGTAGATAGAAATCTCAAGAGAATCAACTCATTGATCCTTAGAACAGAAGAATTCAGATAAATGGTTGAATGTGTAATAATTATTGAAAAGTAACTTTCGCATAGCAAAACTAGAAGATGAAGTGGAAAAGATTCGTTTATAATCACAACCTAAACTACAAAATACCAGTGACTACCCTAAGAAAAGTACAGTGCTTATTTGAGAAAACCTTACTACTTTACAAGAAACAGAGCAATTTGAATAAATGAAAAATGTTCAGTTTTTCTGGATAGAAAAACTAGTTTAGAAAGAACTGTAAAGTAGTACAGTGGTAAAGAATATGTTCTTTCTTAACAGATAAATCTGAGTTTGAATTTTAGCCCTGCCACTTACTCTTTAAACCTCAATTTTCTCATTGGTTAAATGAATAGTTGTAATAATCCCAAAGGATTGTTAGGCTAACAGTCCGATAATATATAGAGAGTTTAGTGTAGTGCTTGGTACTCAGTGAGCCCTCACCTAATTCCTTCCCAGGAATTTATTTAGTATGTACTCTTATTCAGGTTCTGGGTATTGCTGAACAAGACAGTGCTCCTACTGTGTGGAGCTTAGTTCTAGAGGTGAATAAAAAAGAAGTAGAATTTTAGGTATGAAGGAAAGTAAGTCAATGTAATGAGTTAGAGTAGTGGTTGGCAAACATTCTGTAAAAGGTCACATGGTAAGTATTTTAGTCTTTGCAGGTTAGATGTTCTCTACTCAGTTCTGCCATTGTAGAGTTAAAGTTGCCCTGTGAAAAAAAAGTGGGCGTGGCTGTGTTTCAGTAAAATTTGTTTATGAAAACAAGTCTGCTGACCACTTTTGGCCCACAGGCTGTAGTCTGCCAACCCCTGAATTAGTGTGTGATAGGATAGAGAAACTATTTGAGGTAGGGTTGTCCAAAACGACCTGATACAGACTTGAGCAGAGTGAGGGATTAAGCCTTAAGGCTAAGGAAACAGCTCAGGCTTGAGGCAGGAGTAGCTGGGCTTCTTGGAGTACTCACTGTGAGAAGGCCTGCAAAGCTAGTAAGTGAGCTGTAGGGAGTGTGGTAGGAGGGGACATAGAAGAGGTGGGCAAGGGCCGGATCACACAGGACCATATAGACTCGGTAGGGAGTTAGGATCTTCTTGGATGTGATGGGAAGCCATTGAGCTTTGGAATGACACCTGAATTTTAAAGATCATTTTGACTGCTGAATGGAAAAATTGACTCTTGGGCAGAGAGTGGGTAATTAAGAGTTCTTTTTAAGATATGTTATATTTGATATGTCTATATATAAAGGTTAAATGTAGGATTAAAGAAACATTTATATAATTGCTAGGAATACCAGACCTTTGGGGAGAATGGATTATTCAGTGAATGGTACTGGGCTGTTACTTAGGAAGTGGTAGTGCTTTGTGTCATTCCATATACCTAAGTCAGTACCATACAGAATGGAATTAAGTGTAAAAATAAAAGCAGAAGCAAAAACTTGATCAAAACCTAGGTATTTATTATTCTTAATGATAATCCTTAGAGAAATGCTAATTAATACCAGGATTTTTTTCTAAACTCATTTGGTTTTATTACCTTCTCCCCAACCTCAGTGCTACTTATCATCACCATAAATACATGATCAACCCTCTGTATCCCTCTGGTTTCATATCTGCGATGTGGAGGGCTGAGTGTATATTGAAAAAAATCCACATAGTAAGTGGACCCACGCAGTTCAATCCTGTGTTGTTCAAAGGCTACCTGTATTTTATTTAGCCCAATACATTAATATATTTCAACATGTAATCAATATTAAAAGTGTTATGGGATATTTTCTATTCTTTTTTAATACTAAGTCTTCAAAATCCAATATATGCTTTATACTTATAGTACGTCTCAGCCAGGCATCACTATATTTCAAGGGCTCAACAGGTACATGTACTTGTGGTACTTTATTGGGTAGCACAGGTTTAAACATTCTGTTTTGACTTTGCTTCTCTGCCTTGTCTTATTTGACTTCTGCAGCTGTCACTCCATTCATACTGTTCTTGTGAAAGTCAGTCACTGATGACTTCTGTTTTGCTAAATCCAGGGGATATTTCCCTGTCTATGTCTTACTCAGCCTTTCAGTAATGTTCAACTCAGTTAACCACCAACTTCTTGAAACAGTTTCATCTCTTGGCTTTTGTGACATTATATTCTCTTGTTTTGTTTTCTCCACTTTTTACTATGCCTAATCATCTTTGGTGTCTTCTACCCCAACCATTAAATTTTGGTGTTTCTCAGGGCTCTTTTCAGGGCTCTTCTCTAAATAACACTTTTTTTTTTTAATGAATTAATTTATCCTGTGTTATTTAAAGTTGTGAACATGTTGACAACTCACTGATTTAAATGTCTCAGACTTCTCTGAGTTCCATAATGGTATAATAAGCTCTCTACCTGAACTCTCTAATGACAATCTTACTGGCATCTCAGACTTACTATGTCCAATATAGAAGTGGTGATTTAATTTTCTCCCTGAGTCTTCCTTATCAGGAAAAGGCACCATCATCTATCTACCAAAATTAATATGCTCAGTAATGTAAGAATTATCTTGGCTTCCTTCTGTACCTCTGTATCTTCTCTTCCTTAATCCTGCCTGATCTTTCTCCAAAATATGAGGTCTGACAATTAAGTTCACAAACTCATCCTAGAAAAAGTGCTACATACCTCATGGTTGAATATCACTACAGTCACCTTCGAAGCACTCCCCTTGGGAAGCTATGCACTGATGCCAGTGCCTAATCCACCCTTCAAACCACTTTTGGAACTCTTTCTGAAATGGCCATCAGAGCTATTGTCATATTACCCTTGATGTTTTGAATGTCATCAAAATGTCTGTCTTTCAGCATTTCCTTTATCTTCAGGTAAAGAAAAAAGTCACTGGGGGCCAGATCAGGTGAGCAGGGAGGGTGTCCCTCACAGACAGTGCCCTGTGAGCTGGTGTATTGTGATGCTAGAGCCATGAGTTGTTGGTGAAAAGTTGAGGTTGTTTTGTCTTTCATGCAGCCTTTTTAGCACTTCCAGTAGTAAACTTGTTTGACTGTTAGTTCAGTTAGTACAAATTCATAATGAATAATCTCTGATATCAAAAAGTTTAGTAACATTTTTGGACTCTTGATTTGGACTGATGGAACATTTTTTGTCATGGAGAATTGGCTGACTGCCACTGTGCACTTTGACACTTTGTTTCAGGGTCATATTGGTACACCCACATTTCATCACCAGTGGTAACAGACCAAAACCTCATCATGCCTCTCCAAAATGTCTTGGCAAACTTCAACTTTTCTTTGCTTTTGTTCATCTGTGAGCTTCTTCAGGATCATTTTTGCACACACCTTTCTCATGCCAAGATTTTCCTATTTCTCTATTGATACTTACTTGGTCCGCTAGTCTTCTCAGACAGTGGACGATTTTGACATAGAATTCGATGAATTTTTGCAATATTTTTGTCAGTTCTGCTCGTTACTGGCCACCCTGAGCTCTCTTCATCAGTGACACACTCTCTCTTCTCAGAAAAACATTTAATCCATGTGTACACTGCCATTTTCTTCGTGACATTATCCCTATAAACTTGGACTAACATGTCCTTGATTTCCACTCTTGCCAAGTTTAACAAGAAATTCTTGTGACAGCACACAAAAACATGCAGCAACAATAATGAATGCCACTCAGCAAGACACCATCACGTGATGACACGATCACAGCTGTGAGACACAGATATACCAAGGTTATGAAACCTTACCAAGTTGTTTGTACACTGCTGCCAACGTAATCACGTGGTGGTGAGTTTGTGAACTTAATTGTTAGCCCTTTTATATCATGAATTCATCTTCTTCATCACTGAGGATATCACCATGATCCTCCATTATGTCTTGCCTAGCTTACTAGAACAGATTCCTGACTGATCTTCCTGCTTCCAGTCTTGCCTCTCCATCAATCTGTTCTCCATACAGGAGCCAGAGTAATCTTATAAAAATGTAAATCAGATTATAGGTTGTTACATCTGATTTAAAAACCTCCAAGATTTCCTGTTGAACTTGGAGAAAACCTGAACTACCTATTATTGTGTCTTGTGATGTTTCCCTTGTTCATCTTTCCAGCTTCATTCTACACTGCTTGCCTCATTACTTCTAATGGTAATTCTGTTTACATTGTCTTTCAGCTCTTTCCTGTCAGCCTTTGCTCCCACAGTGTCTGTGCATTTGCCTTTTCTGGAATTTCTACCCCGTTTTTTGCATGGCTAGCTTCACTTCATCCAAACTAGTTCATTTCTGTTATACTCTCTAATAGCATTGTGTTTTCTCTGTCTTAGCGTTTATAACAGCCTTTAATAACTTGTTTACATTTTAGTTTTGATTCTCCTACTGTAGTAGCTCTGTACATGTAGACACTCAATTGATCCTTCAGTAGATTACATCAAGGATAGAAATAAGGAACATAAGATCCATAGCAGGCTCTTATGTTAAGGAACATAAGATCCATAGCAGGCTGTATAGAAATTAAAGACTGCGTATCAGACTCCGTAAGATATTCCCATATGTTGGTATCAGTGACCTATAAAAAATTCTGGAAAGCACTAATATTTCAACAGAAAAAATGAGCAAAAGATATGAACCGTTAATTAATGAAAAATATAGAAATATAACATACATAAGAAAAACCATTAATTTTTCCAGTATCTAAAAAATGGCAATTGAAATGTTATTTTTGCCTGAAATTTTCAAGAATTAAGGCAGTAGTATTGTTAAGGTTGGGATAGGAGAGTTCACATGTAGGTGGAAGGAATATTAATTTGGTGTAGTCTTTTTGGAACGCACTTGACAGAGGTTCAGCGACTTCCTTCCTTTACTCGCATGGCACTTGTAGGCCAAAGGAAATACCTAATGGTTCAGTTATTAAGTAGTTAGATCTAAACAAGAGTCGTTTTCATGTAGTATTTGAACAGTGTCACTGTACTTCCCTTGGAAATTTTAAATATTCCTTAGTGTCCCTGTGGGTTTGTTGTCATGCCACGGTGTACACTTTGCAAACTGCCGATATGGAGGTATGGTCAAGGACCTTATTTAAGAAACATTGTGATTTAGTAATTCTTCTAGGAATCCATTCTAAGAAAATAGATAAAAAACAAAGATTTATGTACACAATTCTTCCACTTAATAACAACATTGCATATTGGTATATTTGTTTCATGGATTTAGGAATTCTTATTTTAGACTTGAGTAGCTGGCAAGCAGGTCTTAATGCTGACCCTGCGGGAGTCCCAGTCCATGGTTTCTGTACCTGCACAGTGAAAGCAGTCTTACTTTTGAAATGCCCGTCTCTGATTTGAATATCTAACACTTTTGATCCTGATTGAATGAGTTTATTATTTTTCTTTTACTGATAGGAAACTTGACACTGAGGGAGACCTTAAGCAGCTTGCACAAGTTTCTGTTTTCAGGTCAGACACAGAGGTGGTACAGGAATTCTTATTGTTTTAACATGACAGCTTTTTGCTTGATAATGAGTTTACTGTGTTCTTACCACATGGGTCAAACACTAAGCTAAGCACTTTACACACTATTTCATTAAACTCACACAACAAGGATGTGTTATTTAGGTACTGTTTTCATGCCCTTTATAGATGAGGAGGATGGAGTTCAAGAGAGGTTACGTAGTTTGCTGAAGCTCATCTTTCTAGTAAGTGGCAGAGCTTAGATTTTGACACAGGCATTCTAATGCTATAGTCCAGGATCTAGTTACTACTTCGTTACACTATTGGATTTTGTCATCATATGGCTTTCTATTGCATGAAGGTGTAAAATTTTAAATCTGCTTCTGAAAGTCCTGAATTTAGTATTTTTATTGTTAGGAATACGGTAAAGCCTTTTATTTATATGGTCTCAAATTCACGTTTAAGAACATAGGCTAAAGCCTAAAGTGTAGGTTGAAGCAGAACTTCCAGATCTGTCAATTTATATAAATTATTCTATGGTTTTCTAAGATATACAAGGAGTCTCTGTTTTTCTTACATATCTAACAATATGGGTGCTAGCTATAATCATTAAATTGTCATTGCTAGATAAAAGTTGCCTTTGTTGTCAAGAACTGTTAATAAATCATTTGTATTTAGTCTGAACAGTGATCTTTTTAAAAAATGAAATAGAATGTAATGTGATAAAGGTTGTACTCTCTTCCCTCCCTTCTTTCCAGGCATTCTTCAGTGGCAGACTGAAGGCCAGAGGGAATATCATGCTGAGCCTGAAGCTTCAGACGATTTTTAAAGACTATGCTAAGCTCTGAAGAACATAATCCATTATTAATGAAAATAGAAAAATACTCTTTACCCAGATATGCAGTAGTGATTCAGCAAAAGTGAACAAAATTAAGATGCAGGAGAAATTGCTTTTAACATTTTCAGATTTCAGATAACTTTTCAGATTTTCATTTTCTACTAAATTTTTATGTTATCATTATTTTTACAAGGAACTGTAAGCTAGCTTGTAATTACCTTTCTTAGATCTTATCTTCATAATAAAAAAATTTCGCCCAAATCTGGTCTCTTTAAAATTCTGATAACTTTTGTAAGTTGGAAGGAAAATTAAATGAGTAAAGGCCAGTTGGATGCCCTCTCCACTTTGTCTTGTTATTTTCTGTTCTCTAATTTATCGTTGCCCCAGTTTTAACATGAATTTTCCTGTGTGTACTCGTGAGTCATACTTTGCTCTAATAGATAGTACTCTGCTGTGAGACAAGAGAATAGTGTTCTCAAATAGTTTTCTTTGTTCTTCCTCTGCTTTTTCTGGAAATTCTTTACTTTTATCTAATGCTTGTAAGTCTACCAAATGCATAGCTTTCTTCCTTGCTTAGTAATCTTATGACACTAGCAAGTAGTGTCATACCACTATTTTTACCAGCGTTTAGGTCAGATGATGTATGCTGAGGAAATGCTTTGTTGATGGATTTCTGCAGAGGTGACCAGCAAATAGGATGCTCACGTCAGGGACAGAGTAAGCTTCAATCATGGAGCACAACTGAGGAGAATATGTGTGCGCATGGGTGGGTTCCCTGGGAAGCAGACGTTGAGATGGAGATTTACTGGCAGGAAATTTATTTGGAAGTGTTCTTGGGATCAACACGGAGAAGGGCAGGGGATGGGCAGGGGGTGGCAGTAAGTTCAGGAAGCAGGGCTAGGCAGAGGGAGAAGTTAGACTATAGTGCAATTAATGCAAGGTCCTTTGGGAGAGCTCTGAAGCTGGGATGGCCTTTCAGAATTGTTCTGAGCTAACTAACTAGTCATTGATTATGGCCAGCCCTGTCTTACATGGGCCATGACCTTAGGCAAAACAGCAAGAATTCCTGGAGTGTGCTTATAGTCAGTTTGATGATCGTCCCAGCAGCTGGGGCATAATAAGCCTTTAGTCCTGGTTAGGGCTGCTGGAGCGCAGAACAGCACTTGCTTCAGGAAAAAAGATTAAGGGAACTAAATATTAAGAATCAAGGGAGAAGGTCTCAGACATTTAGAATTGTAATGGTTAGCACAGTGCTAGAAGATAGTATAGGACTTCAATATATTCCTGTTGATTTAATGAATAAGCAGGATATGTAGAAGGACATAGTAGAAAAGGTACCTATCTGGCAATTATGCCTTATACTCATGAACTCTGTGTGGTATCATACAATTAACTTTAATTCAGAGTGATCCATTGTTATGCCAATTGAATTAAAAATAATAATAATGGCAGTCTTTTAATGTTGGTCTTTTATAATAGTTAATTGTCCCTGTTGATCTTGGGAAAGTTTAGTGTCTTTCCAAATAGAAATAGCATGTTAGAAATAATCAGATAACACCACACATTAATGAGTGTGTTGGATCTATGCCTGACATGCTTAAAACATGTTAAGAAAGTGATGTTTTACTTACCTTACTAACTTATCTCTCAATCTTAAAGGTCAGGGACCTACTGGCATCTAGATTTAGCAGCTGCTTCTTTATTAGTTCTCTTGCTCCTTAACCTTTCTGTAATATTTAATATTGTTGAATGTACCACCTTCCTTAATTCTTTACTCCCCTTTTATTCTCCAGTGAGAAATATATTAACTTCTTAATGAGCTTACTATGGGTTAATCTCTCTGACTTATGCTTGTCTCTCTTATAAGTTTTCTCTTTCTACCTATCTTTTCAGGGTTTTTGTTTTAGGTTCCAGCTTTCTCTTTTTGGTAGACATTTTCCACCTAGATGATTTCATCTATTCCCCTATCTTCACAGCCATCATTCCCAATCTGTATCTTCAGCTCTCATCTTTCCATTATTGCAGTTATACATGTAGTTTCAAATCATTACTAAACTGTTGTCATGTAGTTACTGCAGATACATACTCAAAGTAAACATGTGATCTTCCTATCCACCCCTAAATCTGCATCTATTCCTGTTTTTTTTTTTTAATTGTTAAATTTATTGGGGTGACATTGGTTCATAAAAATTACATAGGTTCCAGGTGTATAGTTCTACTGTACATCATCTATGTATTCCTGTTTTTAATCTTAGTTAAGAACAGCACCTATTGCCTAAACTAAGAAACCAGAGTCATCTTTGATTTTTTTTTTTAGTTCCTCAAACTCCACTTTAATCCTTCAACTTTTGTCACTTCTGTTTCCTGATTATTTAAGGATTTTATTCTGATACTACTATTCAAGTATGCCTTCATACTGGACAGCTCATTTTAATGGTTTTCCAATTGGTCCCCAGTCTTTTTCCACCCACCAGAGGGGCTGTCTGAACATGTGACTTCCTAGCTGAGAAACCTATGATGGTTCCTGTTGGTCATCTTATTGTCAGACTCTTTAGTAAGGTTCAAATTTCCATCAGTTGGGATTCTTTCCGTTGCAAGTGATAAAACCAGTTCAAATTGGCATAACGAAACTTACCCACATAACTAAAAAGAAATCTAGAAGGTAGGACTGGCTTTGAAGGGGGTTGGTCAAGCAATTTAATGTTATCTAGGCCAATTCCTTATCATCTTTCTGCCTGTTTTATCCACCTGCTCCCCAAAGATACTTCACTGGCAACTCCACATTATTCCTGTTGTCACAAGAAGGCAGCCAACAGGTGCAGCCTCACAGTCCCATCCCAAACCAACCCACAGAAGACAGAGTACTGGTTCTCTCAGAATCCCCACTGAAGGCCTCGTTTGGTCTCACTATCTGTGAATGGGTTATAAACCAATGCCTGAACCTATCACTACAGCCAGAGATGTTGGATATGCTGATTTGTCTGTGTATCACTGTCTGTAGCTACCTGTACCAGTGCCCGTCCATGTAGCTAAGGATGATAGTATGTTGGGGATCTCTAAGACTTCCCCCAGTTTTGGTGGTTTGCTGAGGGGACTTATAGGACTCAGCATACAGTCATACTCATGACTATGATTTATTACAGCGAAACAATGCCAAGCAAAATCAGAAAAGGGAAAAGCCTGCATTGAGTGAAAGTCCAGAGGAAATCAAGCACAGGCTTCCCAGAATTCTCTTCTCAGGGAGTCACACAGAACACAATTCGCCCAGCATCAAATTGTGACAACAGGTATGGAATATCTACCAAGACTCAGTGTCCAAGATTGTACTTGGGAGGCTGGTCACACAGGCTGCTTCTGCTAGGACATGTACCAAAGTTTCAGACTCCTAGAAGGAAATTGGGTATTTTGTGTAAATCACATTGTTTGTACAGTTTGGGCATAGGGAACCACTCTTCTCAGTGAGGGAACAGTGAACCCTCCCAAAATGTAAATTCCCAGATGCCAGCCAAGGGCCAACCTTGTGAAGAAACCTTTCTAAGGATAGCAGTCTCAGGCCTCTTTTCTGAAGTGGCAGGATCGGCTGTACCTGAAGTACATGGTCAGAGAGCGAATCAGGTGTGACACCAAGAAACGAGAGTACTAGGGAGTCATATCCAAATGTCCACCCCAAAGGCTTCTTATCTCTCCTAAATTACCTTCTTACCTCTTCACCTGGTATTCTCAAGCCTCTCAAGAGTGTCACCTATACAAAGCATTTTGTAACTGTCACTGGTACAACATTCTGACTCCTCACAGAACTTTGTATGTATATTTTACTCATAAAGCAAGTAATCTAAGAAAGATGATTTTTATATTGGAGAGAAACAGATATGAGTAATAATCCATTAACAATTCCCTAACATTAACTTTGTCCTCTAGGTTAACAAATTATAATCCAATCCCAATAAAATTCTGAAGTTGAGAAATCTCAAAAGCTGGAAGTTATGGATAGTGACTTTCTGAAGGGCAGAAGATTTTAGGTTAGTGTGGACTAAGCTCTTTAAGAGAGGAGAGGAAAGAAAAGAACCTATGTAAAAACCCATAAACAAGCAAAATAGAAAAATTGCCAGCCTTGGTTTAAAAATGAACCTAGATTAATATCACATGTATTGGCTGCAGTTGCCTAGTAAGTGATACCGAGATACCAGGGTTAACGAAGCTTAAAAAATAAGGTATCCGAGGGAGTAAAATGTTGCAGTAAAATTCAAAATTTACTCATGTTAAGAGTTATTTATGACCTCATCCAGAACCCGTCGTTACAGAAGCTGAGTTGCAGAGCTTTTGAGTCTGCAGCTGACAAGTGTGAAAAATAGAGAAGTAGGAGGAGCTGTGTGTGTGGGTGAGGGAAGCATTGGCTCGGGGAAGTTTGTGAAGGGAGCATGGAAGAAGACATAAAACGACACCATAAAACACAGACTAAAGAGTATCACTTCAAGTGAATATCATGTGAAGAGAGGCTGAAATTGTACCATAATCTCCTGAAGCTCCAAGTACATCGGTAGAGAACAAGGATGGGTTAAATCAGGGGTCAGCAAACATTTTCTGTAAAGGGCCAGATAGTAAATATTTTAGGCTTTGTGTAGCATACTCTTTCTTAAAATAGCTTTCTAAAAAATGTGAAAACCTGTACAAAAACAGGCCAAGGGTGCCATTTGGCCTGCAGGGTAGGACCTGGACAGAGGTGTTTAGAAAACAAAATTTTAAACTGTCATCTTTATTTGCTTTAAACAATTATGAAAGGAGGAATGCTTCTGAATTATGGAAGTCTGAAAGGCCCCCTCCCACTCCCACACCTGGGCAGTTAAAACTGCACAGCACATGCGATGCCCTGCCCTTCGTGTCCCCTCTATCGGCGAGCGGCACCTTGGCTCAGTTTCCAAACCAGCAACTCGACATCACCTTGGTTTTCCTTTTTCATCCCTGTCAACATTTATGAATTACTACCCTCTATTTAAGCACTACCGTTGCAGACATTTCACTTTTTCTGCATTGTTTTCTTAGATTAAAACTTTTATGAGTGCAATTATTGAGTCAAAGGGTAGGAACACCTTTATGACGGTCTTTTACAGCCTTAGGGTTCCACTTGTGCTTATCCCACTTTGGGAGGGGAGGAAAGGAGGGCATCAGTCTCTATCAGTGGCGCGCTCTGTCATAAAATTGGCAGCCTTGTCTAAGTCAATGCCTGCTGACTGCAACAGTGCTTTAGTTCCTAGTGTCACTACATTTTGTATTACCAAGCAAGAAAAAGCAATGGAAGCAATAACACTTAGATCTCTACAAAAGAAAAAGGAAAAACAAAAAAGACTTAGATCTCTGTTCAAATGAGGGAGGTGGCTGTGGGAGTAAATTCAACAAGAAGTATGCACCCTGCTTGTGTGTGCAGACTGGTGATGGCCCAGGAGGAGCAGGCCCCTGCTTCTGATTAGGCACATTATCAGAACATACGGTCCTGCTCACAGACTGTATCATGAGAAGATGGGTAGTGCTCTGTGTTTAAATGATTTGCATCTTTGGCCTTTTTGTATAATCAAGTTGGGGCTCAGTGGCAACCAAACCTCAGTCCAAAGTCAGCCACTACCTTTTGCCATGTCCCATACAGGACACTTGGACAGTGAAAGAATTTCACCTTAGATTTCAGATTGGGAAATTGGAGAAGGGGTGTTTGGTGTTACTACTTTCTACCCCCCCCCCCCCCATAACAATAAGCCTTTCTTAGTCTTCCTCTGCCGGGTTCAGTGTACTCACTTTTATTGGCCTGGGAGTTAGGACAGATGGGAACAAGCCATTTCCCCTTACATTTCATCTTTCAGATTAGTATGAGAGCTATTCTAGAAAGATGGCTTTTGGTATATATAGCTATATCGATTCCCAAGTAACAATTTTCCAGATCACCCATGGAGAGTCAGTTGAGTATTTATAGAACTAATGTGTACTGGAGATACAGATGTGTGGAAGGAAGGAAGATATCTGACCTTAAGTGGCGTATAGCATTGAATGAATCCAATTTTATTGTTACTTTCGAAGGATTACTATCATTTAAAGAAATGCTTTAGCAGCTGTTCATGGTTTCCGAAGTTTGATTTAAATTACATTTTAAGATTTGTACTCAATTTATTTAACCTGAAATAAACAAAAACACTTAATCCATTCCTTGCAACCTCCACCCCCCTATCTCTGGCAATCATCAGTCTGTTTTCTGTATGTATGAGCTTGGTTTTCAAATCACTACTTTTTAATTAATTATAGAATTAACATTTTTCCATGAATTGTTTAAGAAATATGTATTTCCCCATATGTGGGGAATTGTGAGTTCTATTCTTCAGAGTTGACAATTAAAAAAACCTTTTAGCAGATGGCAGTGAAACTCCAAGAAATTCATGAGTTGTCCAAGGTCATACTGGGGGAGGTATAAGTCAGACCCCAAAAAAGAAGGTCTCCAAATCCTAGTTCACATTTGGTTCACTATACTTTCTAAGCAGTACCTCTAAATATATTATTCCATCCCTATCTTTTAAGAATAATATGATTTGCCTTAAAGTAGACTCCTTAATGGAGCTCAGAAATGGGCTATTTCTTTAAAGTTAGCAGTAGTTTTTACTCTATAACTTTGGAATTATAGAAAATTCTCAGTCTGATTAAGGGTGAAATAGGAGAAGGCTAAGTACTGTATAGCTACTTATAGCTACTTTGATTTTTTAATTTTGACTTTCCTCACCAAGTTGAAAATGTGCCCCTACCTTATTCCCCTATAGCACCTTTGTTTATGTATTAAATTTCATTTCCCAAGTGCCTTTTTACACCACCTCAGAGGTTCAGCTCCTCCAGACCTCCACCCCTCTGCCAATATCCAAACCAATATCCTTTGTATTTTTCTGATAAAAATCTTGTAGTTGACAAAGTCAAATTTTCTCTTGAATTTAATTAGGCTTATACTATAACAATTATAAAAGAATAATCTTAGAGGCCTAAAACATGGTCTATTGACTCCAATTTCTACATTGTAGCTCATCTTATCTTCTTTGTATATGTTAAAAGTGAATTTATTACTGTTTTAAACATATTGAATTGCTATAGAATTATGACTTTATCATTCAGCCATTTAAAAAAAAATCTCAGGTTTCAAATCTCCAAATTAAGCTAATTAAAAATGTTTAGTTGAATTTTATTTCATAAATTCTGTAAGAATTAGTTTAATTACTCACTCAATAATTAGACTACAACAAAAATTATTCAAAGTCCTGTCTTTCATGAAGGTATTGGGCTTTCTAAATTGTCTTCACTTTAATTTAACTCACCTGACAATCAGTTCAATATAGAAAAGCAAAGAAAAACTTTAGGAGTGCTGATAATCATATGGGTCTGTTTTCATGTTTAATTTCACTTTTACATGTCAAAAAATGAGTTTCAACATGATATTCTAAGGATACATTAGAAAGTTACTGTGATATTAACTTTCTATTTAAGTTAATAGATATTAAAGAATAATGCATTGACATTGTTGATTGGCATAGCTGAACGAGATTATCTGTTGCTGAAAGAGATTAACTAATGTCTCAACTCAGGAACGTGTGGCGGCAGCTAGTAATAGCTCCCTAATTTTGTGAGCCACCTTACTTACTCAGGCTTATCCTAACAGCCAGTGCAATGAAAAAGAAGGCGTGGTTGCCCGTGGCTGAAAACTCAAGTGCACTTGCTACTGGTAACTTGCTGTGAGAATTGGACAAGTCATGTTCCAGGCTGTTTTCCTAGCTGTTAAGAGCTTGGACTAGGTCATTACCAGAAGGTCTTCCAGTTTCAAGATTTTAGGAGCCCATGAACATGAAGGTTCCCACCTTGCTTTGAAATCAAGTGCTTCACTTTTTCGAGTAAGAATTATACAATACTGTACATGTATGTCCAATGAAAAGCCAGTGATGAAAAGGGAGAAAACAGTATAATGAAATGTCAGCAGTCTAGGTGGGGGAAAGGGGGTGCGAGCCCAAGTTTTCAAGCCCTATTGGTCACCTCTCATGTAGTATTTAAAACAAGAGTTCCCATATGCTTATAGTAAGAAATCCAATGTCTCCACCAATATGTCTAAATGTTCTGTGGGGCTATTGATGCCTTTCTAATTACCTTTGATATAATTTTCTAATGTCATTGAACTAATCAGTCTCTCACCTTACTCAGCTACTCTCTTACCATGCATCGAATCTACATATGGAACAGCATTCATTTTTATTGATATGTCCCCCGAACCACACATCCAAAGTAATTATGTGTACCAGACCATGGCTGAAGTGATAGGATTAACAGAGAGGTTTACATCACAGTCTTAGTCCAGCAGGCTATGTGTGGAATATAACTAGACACTCTGGTTCTTAGAAGTGCCTTGGCCACTGCCACCATTGAAAAGTTCCAAACAGGCTAATTCCTCTGAAATCTACCCTCCTCACATCCTTTGCCTCCAGAAGCTCCAAACTCCTCCTACTTTATTATCCGTAACAGTTGAGCTGTTTCTCAGCCAGGCCACAGGAGGGCCTCCAGACATAGCCATTAAAGGTTTCAGTGTATATGGCTAAAGGAAAAGGATTTCTCTCTAAGAGGAATTCTGCCCCTAGCTTACATGTATGTTTTTCCTTCTGGGCAAAGTAGGATGGCAAGGTAGGGAGAAGTGAGTAGGAAGACTCAGGGATAGCTGGGGAAAAGGATGACAGAGAAGGGAGCTAGTGTCCAAGTGTCCCCTACCTGCAGAACCTTGTGCCAGGGGTTTTATAAGTATCATTCCAGCTAAAAATCACAACAGGCTGACAAGGTGGAGACTATCATTAGTTTCACTATAACAACGAGAAACAGGATGGGGGAGGTTAAATAACTTGCTCAAGCTCGTACTGCTATTACTGTGGCAGATCGAGGATTTGGGGCACAGGCAATCTTTATGCTTCATCACTGCAAACTGCTCCTGCCTTATCCATTATGCCGGTGCCCCAGCGACATTATTGCATTTTATTCCTGTGAGGTATGTGCACTTTCATCATTTTTTCCAAAGAAGAAGCCTTTCCAAAGTCACGGAATTAGGATATAGCGGTGCCAAGAGTCTAGCTCACTCACCTCCTAAGTCTGTGTGGCATGTTGCCTTAATTTCCATTTAAAATATTAATGTGTCTATACTTCTACTTGGGTTTAACAAGCAGAATTTTTAAAATGATTCCATTAAAAATGTGCAAGATTTTATAATAAGTATCACAGCGTTGATGCCTAAGGACATTTATTTTAAAAGTTTACAGTGTGAGCAATAGAAAGAAAAGGAGAAAGTGTATCAAAGAAGATTAAAAAACACTTTTAGATACTCAACTGAGTATCACTGGGTAAGAAATACACACACTTGGGATTATGAAGTACTGGCATTTCTCTAGTTTTTGAATTCCCGGTAAGAAACTTGTGGATTCTGTTAAGAAACACCATGTACTTCAAGTCGTCAAAAATAAACTGACCGGCAAGTATGAAAAATTACATTGTCATTTCTGTTAACTGTTGCAATGCCAATACTGAGGGTTTGTTGCCTTTTGAAATTACAGTACCCACAGAAACATTTTACATGTAAAAATAAGAGAGAGATGGGGTGTTGTCTGTTATTACAGTGTATCCTGATAGAGAACTTAAGAGAATGTAGAATTAATAGCATCAGTCAACATCCATCCCACTAGACACTTGAATTCCTTTTTGAATGTACCTGCAGGTGGTTGTGTAGCCTTTGCTCGGTTACCTCTAATGAGGGACAGCTCTGGTTTTCCTAAGGCGGGGAAGGACATCCTTAGGAAAAAGGTGCTAAGGGTTACAAAACTTGGTGAAATAATGAAATATGTTTCCTGGAATGATCTGTTGATTTTTGGTTTTTGCTTAAAGAAGCAGGAGAGAGTAATTTTTCTCTGATCTGCAGAGTTCATTCAAATTCTTTTTAAAAGGAAGGGAATGTGGTCCCACGGGAACAACATTGGCCTTGGAATCAGGAGGCTGGCCTCACCTGCACAGGGCCAGTTGTGTGATGCCTGAGTATCCCTTCTCTTGGATAGTCTTTGACACATCACAAGGGGTTGTTTTAAGAGTTAAATGGAAATGGATATGAAAGAATTTTAATAACACCACCTTATACTTACGTGTTCAATGATTCATTAAATTGGTGCAGGCAATGCTCTAAATGTAGACAGATGAGTGTAGAGTTCAGTGATTCAAATACTTTACTGAATTATACAGGAATTGTCAAGACCAGGAGCACCTGTGGGCAAGAATTTGCATGGGGGTGGGGGGTGAGTTCTGGTTGTCAAAGATTTGATGCCAGTGAGCTTCAGTCTATATGACGGCGAGTCATGTCTTTCTTGTGCATAGGAGATGCTCCCCAGTTCCCTGCCATGAAGGTGTCTGTCCCACATTCATTCCTCAGCTCCCAGGAACCTTCTACAACATATGGGCAGCTCCCCTTAAGGACTGAGGTCCTGATCTGATTCTAGCAAGTAGATTGTGGCTGTAGGAACCCAGCTGGCCCTGTTCACCTTTCCCAGGGTGAGACTTTATTCCTCAGTTGATGGTGATGGGCTTCCCTCTATGGGGCAGATTTCTGGGAATCAGCCCTTACCTACATACCTCTCACCATTGGCGGCTTAGTTTTCTCAACACTACGTTCTGCATTTTTGGGTTGGCTTCACCTAATACCAAACCATTTCCTAAATAATATCTCAGATTTCTAAACTTCTGAGGCACTATGTCTTAGACTAGTGGTTCTCAAATATGAGCTCTGGACCATAAGTATCAGCATCTCCTGGGAATTTGTTAGAGAGGCAGGTTTGGGGGCCCTACCCCGGACCTGCTGAATCTGAATCTCCATGGTAGAGTCCTGCGGTCTGTGTTTTAACAAGCCTTTTAGGTGACTCTGATGCACATTAATATCGGAGCGCCCTGTCTTGGACTACTTGAGTGCCCTCTCTCACTTCATCTCCTCTATGTCCTAGTCCTAGAGAAAAGTTTCTGCCTGGTGTTGGCTTTCACTGTATCTCTATCGATGTGTTGCTAAAATCTATCAAAAGAATCACCATTGTTTCTACATATAAATAGTTTAAGTATAATTACCATGGGAGCCTAACGGGCACAACATGTTCTGCTGCTATGATTTACAGACATCTGATTTAACCAGGCACTTACATTGCAGTGGCAAATAACATACAATTCTTCTAAAAAACAAAAGGTCTGCCTTAAGGGCTCAAGGGATGGGAAGCCAGGCAGGACATCAATTACCCTATTTCACAGTGATAACTTTCCTGTACTTGGTTATTTTCTCTTCTTTTTCCTTCCAGTTGTTTTTCTCTCTTCCTACAGGAAAAGATGGGTAGCTTGATGCTGTTATTAACTAATGAAAAGAAGAGAGCATTACCTTATTGACAGACTTGGGGCATTAAGATCCGGGGACTTAAATGTGAAAGCTGAGGTAGGTCTTCATGATTGCTACGTAATTTCCTTGGGAATAACTAAGTGGGAGCTACAATACATCTTTGTTTAGCAGCTATGGTTTTCATTAAATTTAATTAAGTCTCCCAGAAGCTTTAAATTTAGGGCAACTTCAAAATGCAGGTGGCTTCTGTTAAGTATAATTATATTCCCTTTATAGCTGCCATGGTTGGGGTGAGCTGGGCTGTCAGACTTGAAATCTTTAAAAAGCTCACCGGGGCTCTGGTTGCCCAGAGTTCATTTCCAAGCACAGCCCACCCTTTCCCTTTTCACCTTCCCTTCCTCCCTGTCTCCTTCCATTTTTCCAGAAGACTGAGGCTAACGTGAACTCAAAAACTGCCCAGTTATGCTCACAACCTCACGAATGAGTGGAGTTCAACATTTCAAAGGTTAATTTTCTCAGGATTCTAAGTCAGTCTGGTCGACCACTGGGGCAGGTTAGGGTCCTTGAGTTCAGCAGATTCTGTGTCCAGAGAACCAAGTGTCCACAGGGACAGCAGAGGACAAGAACAAAGGTCTGTCGCTGCCTGAGGGGCAAACACCAATGGCCAGAGTGGGAGGTCCTGCTGGCCTTCTGCTTAATTCTTTTTCTTTGGTGCCAGCACATCCATTTTACTTCTAGACAGGAGCGTACGCACATTTGCTGTGAATGTAGTACAGTAACGTTGCAGAAAGCCTTCTGTACTTCCCAAACGACAGACTGAATGGTAGTAAGTCATTGTCTCAAGATCAGATTTTCTGAACTCTCACCTGGAAATTGAGGTGGGCTTAGGGAGGAGGAGGAGGAGGAAGAGGAGTTATTCAACAGCTACAGTGTATAAAACTAGTCCTTTGTGTTCTCAGATTTTCATATGCAAAGTTCCTCCTCAGAGATCCCAGAACAATTGCATTTTCTGTAATTGTGCTGAAGTTTTGTATCAGCATTTTTCTCATTAGCTAAGAACGTGGTATTATCACTGCCAAGGTAATGAGAGAAGGTTGTCAGGAGTTTGATGAAGTCCCAAATTTTTTGTACTCTTGATATCAACTACAATTCCCTGCGTTAGTGTAGGCAGAAAGAATAGAGCTGCAGAGAGAAGGGGAGGAGAGGAAGGAGAAGGGAAGGGGAGACAAAGGAGGGAGAAGATGGGGTCATCCTTAAGGAAAAGTACAGCAACCTGACCGGCCAGAACTAGATTTCGGGGATGGAGAGCAGATCTAGGATGCCATCTTGCCCCTCAAGGTGAACTTTAATTATAAAGGATTACAATATTACCTGTGTTAACACTGCTGTTAGGGAAAATCTTCATCCCCGGTGCTGCCATGACAGCTCCAACAAGAGCTAAATAAGGAAAAAAATCTCTTCTCCTGCCAGGAGAGAGTGGTCAGTGAGGGCACACCTAGGAATGCCTATAAACACCACCCCTAAAACTTGTATGATTTGCACACTCTTTTTAAGAGTAATAAATTCCTAAGCCTCTTCGTTCTTTGGGGCAGGTGCTCTTCTTCAGGCCTCCCCTCTGTCCCTTCTAGAAAGTGTACTTAATAAATTTTTTCCTTAATAAATTCACCCCTTGCTTGGCTTATTCGGTGCATCCTTGAATTCTTTCTTGTGATGATGCCAAGAACCATTTTCTGGCAACACCTGGGTCTGTACACAAATTATCTAGGTCAATTCATTTTGCTTGGAAATAAACAACTTTCTTGTAAAGTTGCAGGCAGATTCTTGCCCTACTCATTCAATTCAGGATTGAATATGGAGTGGATGTTAGATGTTATCGGGGAATTTTATTAAGGGTAGCAGTAGTGTTTTGGTTATATAGAAAAATGTCTTTGTATTATAGAATGTACACTGAATTAAGTAAGGTTGAAGTGATATGATAGTTATACTATTCTACTTTTGTGCATTGTTTAGCATTTTCATGATAAAATGGTAGCCCCCTCGTATATGTACTTGCTGTAATGCAAAGTTACTGCATTGGATCAGCCCAAATATCAGGTCCCAGTCAATGCCCCCTATTAAAGAGGGCGGTCACTCCCTGTTCACGACACACCCTTTTAAGGAATCTGCTGTCTTGATGTCCTGAATTTTAGGTTAAATCCTCTTCTACAACACCCTGACGGCCCGGACACAGCAGGTTGAGGTAAAAGACCCTACTGTGGTCTCAGACCTGAGCATATTTTTCAATTTTGTTTACCACAAGCCCCTTATTTATGGGAATCACTGAACATTTGTGTGGCCCAACAAAGCCTTTTGATAGAGTGACCTATTACTGTCTGCCCAGTCTGAAAAGATGAGCAAGGAACTCTGGGAAGTGCTAGGGCTACTCCTCAACTTCTTGTAGCAATCAGAAACCCTCTGACAAGTCCAACCCATTCCAGAAGCCTATCATCTGGGTAGTTGGCTCTGGGGTGGGAGGGGCTGAAGGGTGGTTGTCTCTGGGGTGGGTGGGGCTGAGGGGGGGT
>PVJL010001215.1:0-174434 GCA_004026885.1 Lyroderma lyra | reverse complement strand
GGGCTCCAATGCCCAAGACTGTTTATAGGGGTGCTGCTTTCCTCTAGCTCTTGCCTCCCATCCAGTCTATTTCCTTCATTTCCAGAACATGGTTCTTAAGTGCTCCCTACAAATTTGCCTTCCATCTACTTGCTGATGGCTAAAATACTTGTACGGGGAGAAAACAATCTGTAATCAGTGATAAATGATAACAGTAAACACCTGGTTGAGATGCATCATTGGAATTCATTTACCCTAAAACATAATCAGTCAGCAAGGTTTAAGTGGTGACATGAGGGCTTTTCCTATTGAGAGGGGAAGTAGGTGGAGATGAGGATGGGGCCTGGAAAGCGGAAGAGGCTGCTCCTGGCCCTCCTGTCTGTGTGAACTAACAAAGGCCTCTCTCACGTCTGCAGCCTCCCATGTCTGAGCCAGGGAAGACCCAGAGGGGAACCCTGAGGTGTGCTTTTGCAGCAGGAAGGCTCCCTGTTGTGTGTGGCTGGTGGAAATGAATTTCATGAAATGTTCCTTTCTCCAAATGTGATGGGAAGAGGCTACAAAGCTTCAGAGAAGGCAAGTGCAGATTAGAAAGCTAAAAGGAGAGAATGGTAAGCATGGCTGACCCGTGTTCTTTGTGTACTTAGTTGCTAGGATGGTCACCACATTGTAGGTATTTTAACAACTGAATTTTCTTCTCTGACTCTGTTATGTAGATACTGGGGCTGCACAAGTGAAACAGGCGAGCTCTGATTCCTAATACAGGATGTTTTTACTGTTGCCTTTAAATCCTTGCTCTTTGCCATAAATTCATTGTAGTTGTGAATATGCTTTGGCATTGTCTTAAATCACGGTGTTAGTTGTGAGAAGATAATTCAGAAAGGGTTTCCTTTTGTTGTTTTTAATAAAGATTGCCCGTGACTGCTCTTGGAACTACCTGCCATACAGCATTAGACATAAGGTATTCAGTACATACTTTTGCTCCATGAATAAAATAACTGTTCCTTATGCAGACCTCCTTTGTGCCAGGGACTCTAACAGAACCCAAGCTGTATTTTAAGTGCATTTGTAAATGGCTGGGAATGCGGACGAATAAATTAAGATGACTGCAAAGGGGATGTGAGTCCCACCCACATCATCGCCTCTCCTGACCTTAGACCATCTCTATTGCAGTTATTAGCTCATTGAGGACCTGTTTTTGCCTCTTTGAATTGTTCACAAGCTATTAAAGCATTTGCAGTAGTGGAAGCTAATATCTGAGACTTCTTCTCCTCTCTATGAGTTTGGAGATGCTTTCAAATTTCAGGGACTTGCTGAATTGCTAATTAATGCTGAACTGTTAAAAGGCCTTGTGCCTTAGAGGAATCATGACCAGGTGAGCTGTTTTCTTCTGCCTTAAGAAAATCATCTAATTTTTTTCTTCATCAGGCTTTTTATCAGAGTTAGAAGATCCATAGCTGTAATGCCAGGGACAACATTAGGGGTCTAGAAACTTTCTAGTAGTGAAGCAGAGGGGATCTAGAAGCTTCTGAAAATCGAGGCCAGGGAGCAGGGCCCAGAATCCAGAAGGCCAGAAAATCAGCAGGAGTGCCATTCACACGTGGTTGTGTAATTTGTGATCTCTTGAGTCGGTGCAGGCAGCAAACAAGTTCTTGCAGGTTTTGGCAGTTTTTCTAATCTTTTTAATCTTTGAAGTTGGTATGTGTTAAGAAAAGTTAGTATCTTTCCAGAGGTTAATGTGCAGGGATTTCTGCAGTGCTTTCCCAGTCATGGTCATGGAGGCAGCAGCCTCAGAGACATCCTGGTACTTCTTAGAAATGCAAATTCTTGGGCCCCTTGTAAGACCTGAATCACCAGTCTGGTTTAACAAGTTTCTGGGTGATTTTGATGCATACTCCCATTGGAAAGCTCTGATCTGCGTGCCTTCAGGGGACCCCAGCAACAGGAACATGGGGTTTCCAGAAGGACTCTTGGTGAGGTGAAGAGCTTGGTTTGCAGCCTCTCAGTTGGTGATGAGGGAGTAGGAGGTTCAGGTTTGATAGCTAACATTGGTCACAAATCCAACAACAATTTATTTTTCTAAAAGCCTGGGAAATAATTTGCCTCATTTGTAGAAAATACTCCTGAATCTTTGGAGGGGCTTACTGATTTAAAAAGAAAAAGGAAAAAGGATGATTGTGGGAAACACCAAGACACACACCTGACTAATGGTTATTAAATTGACAATATGAAAATGCGGTGTCCCAAAGGGAACTTATTTGATGATATTAAATGAAATTTTATCCAAGTGAAAGCATATAAAAATTAAATATGGATGGATAATTCCCATGAAATTGTTGAATTTCAGTAAAAGCAATTTTCATGGGCAGAAATTACATTTTTAACCAGCTTAGAGGCAACATCAGTAGGCGAAAAGAGTCATGAGAGTTTTTAGTCATTTAGCCTTGGATCAGTTATGAAACAGGCCCAGGAGGAGAAGCAAATGGTATAAAGATTAAATGTGAAGGCCCTTTTGCAAATCATTACACATGTAAAGTTGTTCTTCAGATTAAGGTTGATCCATTGGAGTGTGAAATTTTATGAATATCTTCCCTCAATGTGATCAGAATTTATTAAGTGGCTACTGTGTGAACAGAAGATTAATAGTATTCTTTCCCTTTCACCATACAACATTAGAAAAAACCAGCCACATTCATAGGAATGGTGAGTAAACTTTTTGGCACAGTTACATCAAAAAGACAAGGATACAAAATTACAAACAACGTTTACCTCAAGCCAAACTCAAGGCTTATGAAAATAAGAACCTTTATAGGCATGAAGGAGAAACCATATACAAAATTAAAAGTACTATCCTAGGGATGCCTTACCTTTGGGATACAAAGCTCTTAATTTTCTAATCTTACCCCTTCCCTTGTATGGATATTATGTGCTATGGTAATTATTCCTTATTGAGCATTCTTTTTGGTTGAATAGCTTCTCCTGAAATGTTGAAGACTGAAATGTTTTAGAAGGCTGGATATAATATCACTGACCAAGAAAGGATGCCTCAAATCCTCAAGTAGCCACTATAGGACTTACTCTTCTATTTGTTTTAGAAATAAATTGTGAATCAGATCTCTGTGTTATTTTATAAATAATAGTCTTTTAAATCTTTTTAATAAAATATGTACTTTCTGCTCCTAGGTATCTAGAAAAAAATGGACTAATATGTCTTCCTTGGGGCTCTAGTGAGGATTCTTTTATGTTAATATCCTTTTTAACAAATGAAACTTCAGGGTAAAAGTCTGTCCAGCAAAACCATAAGCAACAAACCATAATCAGAAATGTAATTAGGAAACAGCCCTCATATATACATACTATGTATATGTGTGTTTATATAGGGTGCCAAAAAATGTATACGCATTTAGTAAAGGAAAGAACTGTATTGAAATTGTAATACTCAATATATACCGATAACAAAAGATGAATACAAGTCACATTTGACTTCTGCAATTACAAGAGGTGCTCTAAGTGGTTACCATCAGCGTCCAGACACTTCTGGTTACGGCGAACTGCTGCTTGAGCTACACTGACCAAAGTGTCCCCTTGTATCGCTGCACGTGCCGTTTCAGTTTCTTCCCAAAGTACCACCGGTGTAGCCGGTTTTCCGTGGTACACCACATAGGTAGAAGTCAAGGGTTGTTAAATCAGGAGAATGGGGGCGAAACTCAAGCAACGTTCTCTAATTTCAGATACCACTTCAGAGTGGCCTTGCGCTCCTTGCACAACTGTGCTTCTGCCATTTTCTTTGACTGTCCTGTCCTGCCTGTCGCAGGGTGGCACTAGCATTCCTTTGATAATGTCGTCTTTTGAGTAAATGCCATACTACACATTGCTACAGTAATTGCTACAGTAATTCAATTCAACTTTGAAAAGTAATGCATAGATAACATCTCTTAAAATATGTATACGTATTTTTGGCACCCCTGTATATTCTCATTCATATTCTCTCTCTCTCTCTCTCTCTCTCTCTCTCTCTCTCTCTCTCACTCTCACTCACTCACTCTCTCTCTCTCACTCTCTCACTCACACACACACACACATGCACACACACACACACACACACACACACACACACAGAGTAGGTAGAGTACCTCTTCCCATAGCATCCCAGTCAAAATCTGTGTAATTTACAATGTGGGAAGAAAACTTTTATTCTATTTAAACAGAATATAAGACATTAGAAGGCAGAATATGGGAACAGACATTAAAATGAGGGGAGGAGAATCTAATATTTTAACTACAGTAGACTCTCAGTTAACTGACACCCATGGGGAGTGGTAGAGGTGGGATAAATGTAAGTAGACTCTATATTAACCAGCACTCAAGCAAAAGGTTTCTTGAGTGCCGGTTAATGGAGAACCTACTGTAAAGGCCAAGTGTTTTTATGTGTTATGCCATATAATCCTCGAGCCAGTGCTTCAAAGATACTGTCTCTATTTCACAGATGAAGCACAGAGGGATTGGGAACATCCTCAAGGTTATGGACTAAAAATAGGGATTTATTTCAGAACTCTTAGCAAAGACCCACATTTCTGGCATTGGGATGGTAAAATCCAGGCAACGCCAGAGCCCTGATGGGGTAAATAATTGATAACATGTGCAAGCTGACCTGCACCCTTCCTAATTTACTGCCGCACCCCCTGCCCTCTGTATTCCCAGGGTTAATGGGTAACAGTCTCTGGAGACTACCTCTTCTCAGTGCTGCTTCTCCCTGACTTTACAGTTAAAATCTTGGCCAAAGGAGTTGTTCAAAGGTGGTAGATAAAGTCCAGGGTCCAGAATATATAAGTAGCTGTTACAACTCAACAATAAAGTGACAACCCAATTCAAAATGGGAAAAGAATTTGAATAGACATTTCTTCAAAGAAGATATACAAATGCCAATAAGCACATGAAAAATGCTCAATGTTGTTAGTTATCAGGGACATACAAATCAAACCCACAATGAGATACTTCCCCATACCTACTAGGATGTAGAGAAACTGATACTCATTCATTTTGCTGATGGAAATGTAAAATCGTGTAGCCACTGTGGAAAACATGGACTTATCACATGACTCAACCATTTGACTCCTAGGTATATATGCAGAGAAACTGAAATCATATGTCCACATAAAAACTTGTATCTAAATGTTTATAGCACCATTATTCACAATAGTTCAAAAGTAGAAACTCAATGTCCATCAACTAATGAATGAACCAACAAAATGTGGTATAACTATGCAATGGAATATTATTCCATCATTTAAAGAGGCACTGATACATGCTACAATATAGATGAACCTTGAAAACATTATGCTAAATGAAAGAAGCCAGACATAAAAGGCCACATATTTCATGATAGTATTTATATGAACTATCCAGGGTAACAAATCCATGGAGACAAAGTAGATCAGTGGTTTCCAGAAGGTGGGGGAGAGAAGGGAATGGGAAGTAATGACTAAAGGGTATGGGTGATATTTGGGGGGTAAAGAAAATGCTGTGGAATTACATAGTGATAATAGTTCCACATTTTTGTAACTATACTAAAAATCACTGCATTGTACATGAATCCTGTCCCTACTTTCAAAAGGCTGTGGGCTTAAGTTTTTATCTTTTCGAGGAGGGCCTTTGTGAGGGTGTGGTGCTGTGGGGGGTGTGTGTGTCTGTACAGGAAACAGGCAACCTTTGAAGAGGCCTCAAAGGGGACAGCAGTCCCTTTAGCCTAAATCTGCAGCATTGGGCAGGAAATTCCTGGAACTGCCGTCCGTGCCTTGAAAGTTTTGGCCAGCCATGGGTCCCAGAATCACCTACATTTAAGTCAGACTGGGCAAGTACCACTAGATGGCATCACACTGCAGCTAACTGGGATAAATTTGAACTATACAACTTTTCAACGCTTGGCCGCTGATGGTACAGGCTCATCCTGGACATTTCATTTACCTCACAATTAAACACCTCTTTATGTACATGGCTGATGTTTTTGGTTTGCACCTTGCTTGTTCAGTTATGGGTTTTACACACCTATGAATAACTGTATGCAAATGAACTTAAAACTTAGATGAAATGGACACATTCCTTGAAAAATATAAAATGGCAAAGGTAGCACAAATATAGTAAACTTGATTAGAACCATAAATATTAAATAAATTGAAATGGCATTTAACAAACTTCCCCAACCTAGAAGCCCAGTCTCAGATTGTTTTATAGGTGGATCGTACCAAACTTTAAGAGACAGTTGATTCCTAATTCATACCAGATAATTCCAGACAGTAGAAGAAAAACTGCCCAGCTCATTTTATGGCTCTAAAATGAAAGATGTAGTTTAGAATGTGTATGTAGCTGTGGCCCTCTGCCACGGTGCATGGCTCTCTCAGTAATAGCCGAACTTTGGAGCCTGGATGAAACCTGTGCCCAAAGATGTGCCACAAGGGTGCCAGGTCTGACCTTCTCTCTTCTCCCCCCACCTCTCAAGTGGATGAGTTCTATGCTCTGGATTGGAGACCTTGGGTGGTGTGTGGGGACTGAATGTCACACCTAGACCTCCTGATTAGAGGAACCTGAGGCACAGAGAAGGGGAGTGCACCTCTGAAGGTGGGGCTGGGAGATGAAAAGAGCACTTGGAGCCTGGGAACCACCAAATGTCAGACTTGGAAGTGACCAGGAGACCACGCTTTCCAGGACACTGCATACATCTCTTCTCTCAGACCAAGCGGAGTGCAGGCTCTCTTCTCTGTGGTGAGGTTGCAACTACCTGGTAGCCACTCCCTTCTAGGACAGCGGGGTCAGAAAGGCCTTCCTTGGAATGGATTGAAATCTGCTTCCCTGGGACATTCCCTGAGAACAAGATCTGCTCGAGCTGCTGAACTGGGAAGGTGAACAGCAACCGGCTGGGATGAAGCTGGGCCTTCGGATCTGTGCTGCTCACGTTACACATGGAATTCTAAGAAGGTGCTGGCTATCACGCACTGGGGACTTGAAGCAGATGAAAGACAGACCAAGACAGTGAGGGATCTTGACCAGAGGGGCCGTGGCAACTGGGTTAGCTTTTTGCATACAGCTGCTATTGCTAGAGAGCACAGGATATGAAAATGTTGAGAAAATCTGTACTAACCACAGTCTTCTCTATAACACTATCATTTCTCCATCAATCCATATATAGGAATTCCTGCAAGGAAGACTGTATCTAAGAATTAATTGATCCAAGAGTAAGAGTATTACACACACTCTGTGGAGACTGAATAATGGAGAGACAGTCCATGCTCTGGGGTAAGATGACTTAATATGATGAAGATGGTGATCTTCCCAATTATCTACAATTTCAATTCAATTCCAATAAAAATTCCATTTGAAATTTTTGATGCACTTGATAGTCTTCACTCTAAAATTTATACAATAATGAAAGTCCATAGTAGTAAGCCAGTCTCTTTTTAAGTTGAGGTAAACACATAACATGAGATCGATACTTTTAAATAAATTTTCAGTGTATAGTATTGTGAATTATAAGCACAATGTTGTATTGTAGATCTCAAGAACTTTTTCATAGTAAGCCAGTCTTGAAAAAGAAGAGTAAATGGGGATAAGAGTCCCTGGCAGATATTAAGGCATACCACAAAGCCATAGTAATAAAAACAATGTTATATTGGTGCAAGGACAGACAAATAGATCAGTAAAACAAAATACAATAGAGAGCTCAAGAACAGACTCATATATTGATTGGAAATTAATATAAAGGTGGCACCATGAAAAAAGGGTTGTGTAGTAGATGCTATTGGACAAACAGTCTTGTTATATGGAGAAAAATAAGATTGATCTTGTCATAATGCCACATGCAAAGGTAGATTTCGGAAATAAAGTATCTAATGTGAGAGTTAAAATTACACAGTTATTAGAAGAAAATGTAGCTTTTCTTTATGACCTTAAATTTGGGAAGGATTTATTAAATAAAACTTCAAATATAAAATCCATGAAGAAGAAAGGTTGATTTTGATTATATCTGGGGAATGTTATTACAATGATGAGGATGTTAATAGACTGTAGATAAAGTGCCTAATGCCAACAAGGGACTCATATCTAGAAGACACAAAGAACTATTACCAAGTAACAAGAAAGAGGTACAAACCCTAGTGGAAAAGGGCAAAGTATCGGAAAAGAAAATTTTATGAGACATGTGCAAATAAAAGACTTAAGTGTTTCAAATAAAGAATTGTTAAGGGAAAAGCAGATGAAAAAGAGAACATTAAAATGGGAAGAGGAAACTACATTGTGCTCTATGAAGAGGGAGAGAAATGCTAGTGGGCCATGGGGATTTAAAAAATAGGCATGTGGAATAAACAAATAAAGGAGTTAATGAAAAATTAAATAGGAGAGGGGTAATTATACTCAGCGGAATATAATTATACGTAGCCGAGTATAATTACCTTAGTCCAGTGGTCTCCAACATTTTCGGCACCACGGATCGGTTTCATGGAAGAATATTTTCACGGACCGCGGGTGGGGGATGCATGTACGCGGTTCACCGTAGGGTGGCGCTCCTATGAGAATCAAATGCCGCCACTGACCTGACAGGATGGGGAGCTCAGGCGGAAATGCGAGGGACGGGGAGCGGCTGTACATAGCACAGATGGAGCTTTTGCTCCCTTGCCCACTGCTCACCTCCTGCTGTGCAACTGGGTTCCTAATAGGGTTGGGGACCTCTGGTATATAGGACACGTGGCATAGAGTATAGACTCACACACTGGTTTCCTCTTGCCCATTTTAATGTTTTCTTTTCCATCTGCTTTCCCCCTAAGAGTTCTTTATTTGATACATTAAAAAATCGCTCACTGTTGGGTCTCCTTGTTTTTATCTGTTTTGAAGTGCAGCCACCTTAGAACTCCCTACAAGCATGCCTCCTGCGTGTCCCTCTGTCTGGAGTCACATGTCTGTTTGCAGCCTGGGAGAGGGAGCAGTTTGGGCAGCTGTGTCATCCTGGTAACTCTTAATGAGTTCCTGACCACAGCCCTCCATCGAGACCCGGAAAGCTGTCATGTGACACAGGGCGCTAAAGCCCTTTCTTTCCCATCTGCTTCTCAGCCCTGAGTAAAAGACAGAATGTGGACACCAGTCGTATTTCATTTTGTTGAATTTGGCCTCAGATTTGCCCTTAGCCTGTCAATGGTGCGTGCTACCAGAGGAGTTCTTCCAGGCTTGTATCATCCCCAATTTGATGGGTGGTATAGAGTTCATGGCCCTTGTTGGCAGAGCTAGGACAAATTGGTGGATATTACAGAAGAGCAGCTTGAGCCTCAGCATAGGAAAAACCCTCGCAATCAGAATGGTCTGAATGTGCAATGGATTTCCATGGATGGTGGTGAAGTCCTTGTCACCAGAGGCATACCAAGGCGGGGTTGGTCAAGTCCAATGGATCACACCCTCCTGTCACATTGGAATCATCTGGGAAATTGTTTAAACCTCCTAATGCTTGCCCCTTTGCCTCAGGCATTCTTATTTTATTAGTTTGGCATCATCAGATTTTTTCCCCTTAAAGCTCTCCAGGCAATTGCAGTGTGACCCCATAGCTGTGAGCATCCTTTGTAGAAAAAAAAAAAGCTGAGGTTAGGAAAGTTGGGCCTGACCATATAAAGTTCATACTTTTACCTCTGAAATAATATTATTTTAAACTTTCTATTTGATACGAAGCTGGTACTTAGGTGCTCTGTGGTGCTGACCTGCTTTTTCCCCCTTGTTTTCTTTCACTGAGGTTCTCACCCTCCTGCCCACCTGGAGCGTCCTAGTGGCGGGAAGGTGGCTGCCCCTCCCGCTGCCGTGCTCACTCGTGGGTGCCAGCCTATTTTGCTCCCCTTGAGATCAATTGCCTTAAAGTGCTTTCTTACCCCTGCACACTGGAAATCATAGCACTTTCTCCAAAGGGACAATTTTCTGTAGAAATGGCTATTTAAATAGCAGCACAAGATTGAAGAAAACACATTTAACTGTGGAAAGGCCATCGACAGTGGCTGTTTAAGTGTACATTTCCTCTTTTGGGTCCATATGTTGAACTGGTTTACAAAACTCCAGATTCCTGTTGGCTTAGACAATTGGAAAAGACATTAAGGAACGATTACAAGGTCCTGCATCTAGGTGCACTTGTTAATTATCTATATCCTGCAGGGAAAAGGGTGAGGTTGGGAGGAGAAGGGGAGTAAGGGCACCAAGAGAAAGAAATCAGCTGCAGACCCAAGCCTGTAATGGGAGTCATTACCTTCAGTCCCATCATCAGAGAACTTCCCACTTATCTGCAAAGTAAACTTATGAAATTTGTGTCCTCAGGTGCTCCTTTCCCTCTGTCCTTTTCAGACTCCCAGTCTGCTCTTTCCATCTCCCAGTAGCTCCCCTGAGGGCAGATGGGCAGGCTGGCTCTGCTGTGACTCAGTGCCATTTTATAGAGGTAATTCTCAGGTCTCTTGCCTCCTTTTGGGAAAAAGATCAGGGCTTCACATTATAGCAAGTCTCCTTAAATAACTAAGAGAGGAAAGTTCACTAAAATATGATCAATTGCTTCTAGGTGCACAGTAACAATTCTTGCTCCAAAACATTACCCTTCCAACCATTAAAATGTTAAATGTAAACAAGATAGAACCTTTTGTTGCCTTGAATAAATAAATGCCTTCCTTAAATTAATTTTATTCTCAGATAAAGTTTCCCAGCTAGTTTCATGGATTTCTGTCCTTTATCTGATAGTTGGACTACTCACCTCTTCTTAAATTCTTGTACTGCGTGCCATGTGGTGCTTCAGAGTATATTTTTTAAGACATGAAGAAAATTCTGTTTGTCTTTTACCTTATCAATGAGCACTCCAGTTTTTGCTGGGTGGGCTTTATTCAGCTAAGGCTGAAGTGTGATCCTCTCCCTCAGTAGGCTGGCCAGATGTACTGTTTTATATGGGACAGAAAACAACTGTACTGTCCCATTTCAAATCATACATATGATCAGCCTACGACACCTTGAATTTAGCCCAGTAAGACTAGGCTGACCGTATGTACCATTTGAAATGATGGCATACCATTGTTTTCTGTTTAAAATGGTACATCTGGTCCTGGTTACCACTCAGCCATCTCATTGCCCTCCAGGAGGCAGTTACTGTCACCCCATGGCTGGAACTCTGGATGAGGAAGAGGAAAACTTGATGGATGGGTGCCAGGGCTTCTTATTCATGGAATGATGTCATTTCCTTGGGCTGATAGAGAAAAACATGAGTTCATATTTATGTGAATTATTTTATTTTCTCTCTTGGGCAGCTTTCACTGTGTCCCATAGATTTTGGGTCATTGTGTTTTCATTTTTGTTCATTTCAAAGTATCTTTTGATTTCTTCCTTGATCTCCTTGTTGACCGATTTAATAGCATGCTATTTTAGCCTTTATGTGTTTATGTGTTTTTCAGTTATTTATTTATTTAATTCTTTTTTTAAAAATTTATTATTATTGTTAGACTTATTGGGGTGACATCTATTAGCAAGGATTTCATAGGTTTCAGGCATACAATTCTACAGTGCATTGTCAGCTTATTGTATAATAAGTTCACCACCTAATGTGACTTCTCTTGTAATTGATTTCTGGTTTCATACCATTGTGGTCAGAGGTGATGAGATGCTTGATAGGATTTCTATCTTCTTAAATTTACTGAGACGTGATTTGTGTCCTAATATGTGGTCTCTTTTAGACAGTGTTCCATGGGCACTTGAAAAGAATGTATATTCTGCTGCTTTGGGGTAAAATACTCTAAAAATATCAATTAAATCCATCTGGTCTGATGGGTCATTTAAGGCTGTTGTTTCCATGTTGATTTTCTGTCTGGAAGTTCTGTTCATTGGTCAGTGGTGTGTTAACGTTTCTTACTATGATTGTTTTACTGCTGATCTCTGCCTTTATGTTTATTAAAATATTTATTTTATCTACTTGGGTGCTCCTGTCTTTGGTGCATAGATGTTTACTAGGGTTATGTCCTCCTGTTTGAGCGATCTCTTTATTATTATGGAACATCCTTGTTTGTCTCTTATTATATAGTCTTTGTTTTAAAGTCTGTATCATTTGGTGTAACTGTTGCTACCTCAGTTTTTTTCTCATTTCCATTTTCATGAAATATCTCTTTATTTCCCTTTCCTTTCAGTTTATGCGTGTCTTTTAATCTGAGGTGGGTCTTTTATAGACAGCATTGGCATGGGTCTTATTTTCTTATTCATTCAGCTACCCTTTGTTTTTTGATTGGAGCATGTAGTCCATTTACATTTAAAGTGATTATTAATGGATACATTTTATTATTCATATTTTTGATCTTGGTTTGTTTTCTCTTTCCTTCTGTGTAAAGAAGTCCTTTTAGCATTTCTTGTAATACTGTCTTGGTGGTAATGAATTCTTTAGCTTTTTCTTGTCTCTTCATCCTTCAATTTCTGATGCAAATGTTGTTACATATGATGTTGTCCTACAGGTCCCTTAAACTATCTTTGTTTGTTTTTTTAAAATTCTTTTTCATTTTATTGTTCTGATTGGGTGTTTTCTGCTACCTTGTCTTTTAAATTGCTGATTCAACCCTCTGCTTCATCAAATGCTGTTCATTCCTTCTAGTGTTTCTTCATTTCAGTTATTATATTCTTTATTTCTGACTGGTTCTTTTTTATGGTTTCTATGTCTTTCTTTATGCTTATTGTCTCTTTGTTGAAATTCTCCCTAAGTTTCTTAAACATTCTTATAACCAGTGTTTTAAACTCTGTCTCTGGTAGGTTGGTTGCTATTTCTGGAGGTTTCTCCTATTCTTTTATTTGGGACATGTTTCTTTGTTTCCTCATTCTGGCTATCTCTCTGTGTTTGCTTCCATGTATTAGGTAGATCTCCTATGTCTCACAGCCTTTGCTGAGTGGCCTTATGTAGTACGTGTCCTCTGTGGTCCAATGACACAGTCTTATTGGTCTCCTGTGCTTGCGTTCCACGAGTGTCACTTGAGTGTGTTGTATGTGTTCTCCTGTTGTACTTGAGCCTTGATTGCTCTTAGCACATCAGTGGGTAGGATTGACTCCCAGTCTGACTGACTGTGAGGATTGTGTACATGTACTGTGTATGAGGTGCTGTGTGTGGGCTGACCCCTCAGAAGGGGTATTTGCCACCGTGGTCTCTTGTGCCTGTTGAAAACACCCTTTGGATGTGGCACTTGTGGGGCTAACTGGCTAATGTTCTGGTGTGGTCTGAAGCTGGCCTTTGGATATGTTATTTCTGGTGTCTCTGCAGAAGGGCTCCTGTGCAGGCCATTTTCAGCCTTTCCTGTGACTGACGTGGGGCTACCTGGTAGGAGCTACAAAGCTGTATGTGGTTTGTTGCTTTCTGTGCTGGACATGGAGGCATTTTGGAGTGGCCTTGCTGTGAACTGAGGCCAGCTTTGACCAGTATTAAGCTTGGGGCAGCTTAGCAAAGGGCCTAGGACCCCCTAGGCCTGTTACTACCTGCTGGCTGCCTATAAAGCTCAACTGTTAAAAGAGCCTTATGAGGTGCATGGGCCAATCTGGTTGACCCAGTGTTGAGAGTGTGTCTGGTGATACAGCACTAGCTGGGCAGGATGAGGTCCCAGGGAGTCACAAGGCATGGCTGGTGGTTTTTACAAGGTCAATACAAAGTCAGTTTTTCACCAGTGCCTGGCCTGTGACCAGTTTGCAAGACTTCCTGGGAACACTGCAGCCAGCCACCTCTCTCCTCGGCTTACAGATCTCTGAGAGGCTGCTTTTGGATGGAATGTTCTTTATATATCTATTAAGTCCATCTGCTTTCATGTGTCATTTAAGGCCAGTATTTTCTATTAGTTTTCTGTCTGGATGTCCTATTAATTGATGTAGGTAGGGTATTAAAGTAACCTACTATTTTTTTATTTTTTATTTTATTGGGGTGACTTGATTAGCAAAAATTACATAGGATCCAGGTGTACAATTCCACAGTGCATCATCTATGTGTTGCATTATGTAGTCACCACCCAGAGTCAGTTCTCTTTTCATCACCATATTATTGCATTGCTGTCAATGTCTCCCTTTAGATTTGTTAATATTTGCTTTATATATTTAGGTGTTGAAATCAGATTTTCAAATCAGAAAATCTGGAGGCTTTTTTGTGCCCTATCCTACTCCCCACTCCCTTGCTTTTTATCTTTGCCTTCCCAATAATCTTCTTGCACTCTTTACTCTGACTCACTGCTTCTTGGAAGTTTGAACTAATAGTGCTTCTCTTGGTCTTTCCCTACTGCTTTACTTGAGGTTGCTGAATCGCTACCTCAATTCCAGCATCTCAGCATCCCCATGTTTCCAACAGAATGTAGTACTATCAGCTGATTCTGTTATTCTTTTAGGACATTTTACTGCTTTCATTTCTGAGACCAGCGCTGTCTTGTATAACTATAACAACCACTAGGGAGTTGGAGAAATTTTTTTGTGCCTGTTTGTTTTAGCTGAACATCTTACAGTCCAAACAAATTGAGGTCTGCTACTGAAAATGAAAGAAAGAATGATATTTTGTAGGCAGCCAGTAGTTTTTGCCCCACTTTATTTTCATTTCTGGGAAATCTTGAGTTTATGAAAGCAAAGTGCCTGTTGATAATACAGATGGTAATCAGGTGTGAGGAAGAGACAGCTGACCATCATACCTTTGGTAGTTTGGGGAGGGTTTGGAAAGGGGAGGAAAAAAAAAACCAGTTGAGGCTGTATTAATCAATGATCAGAATCTCCTGCTCAGGGCAAATAGGACTGCAGCTTTAAAGTTACTTGAAATTGAAATACAGCAATTATTATGACAAAAAATGTTATTCTTTATATTCATTTTAGAAAAAAAGAAATCTTTTTGAATGATACTGCCATTAATTAAAACACTTTGGAATGCTTCCTATCATAATGATTCCAGCACCAAGACACACAAGAAATTTGGTGTCATTACTTTATAAGGAGACCCCAGTTGATCAAAATACCATCTCTTGGGAGGACCACTTATTTTCCAGATCTGTCTGAATATCTGTGTCCAGTTCCCCCATTGAGGAAATTTAAGTCTATGTCACAAACTAAAGGAAATTTTTAGAAAAGGTATTAAAAACATTTTTATTATTGTTGGAGTAATGTCACATATTCCTATACTTCCAAGGTGTCTACTTAGAAAAAGTATAACAATTTTCTGTCAGGTATCAAACCTTATCTACTTCATGAATACATAATTAGGCATCTATCTTTATTTAAATTTAAGGACATATTTTGGATGTAAAATTTTTGAATAGGAGTAGCTTATATTCCATTACTCTAAATGGGAGAAATTGTGAAAACTTTCTAGCCTACTCTAGAACACAAACAAATTGCCCCCCAAATCATGAAATCACTCTTACATACCTATAAAACACAGTAAAGTTTTCTGAAACCACAATTTAAAATACCTTTATAAAATTCTCATGTGTTTACAAAACTACACATGGCAAATGGGGACATGTGTGTGGCCAAGTTTGCCATGTACAATGTGCACCCATGCCTTTGGTCCACACTTTCAGGGGAAAAAAACTTTTGTTTTAATTTTTTAAGTCAAATTTTCATTAGTTTATATTTAGATACTTGTTTTTTGTATTATAAAGGAATTTTAGCATTTATTTTTTAACATATTATGGTACTAGAAATTGTATGTAACAAATAATTCAAAACAGAAGAAGAGATACAAGTTACAAAAAATGTTATTTATAAATTCTTTCTAGGGAATTCCTTGGTGGTGTAGTGGCTTGGGGCTTCAGTGCTGGCGCTATCATTGCCGTGGCCTGAGTTCGATTCCCGGCCAGGGAACTACCCACATACAAAAAAAAAAAAAAAAGAAAGAAAAATTGTTTTTATATAAAAACCATTATTATTGTATTCCAAGGAATTATTTTGCTTATGGATGTTGATCTAGAGTTATACTTCTAACTCATAAGCATAAATAAAAGAATTAATATTTATATAAACACAGAATTAGTACTACCTATGAATAATGTGCATTCTTATTTTTCCCTCACACATTTGAGCAAAAACATGTGCATTATAGACAGCAAAATATGGTATGTCTTTCACAAGTTCACCTCTTTTCATGTGCTTCACCATGTCTCCCTTTTATTCTAATATATGGGTTCTCCCACCCCTCTTAGACCTGCTTTCTTCACAAGCCCTTTCTACCTTTCTACTCTTTCAGTAGGTTTTTCTCTTAGCGATGTGTGGGAAGTGACAGCGATAATGCACAGTGCTTTTTTGATCAGAATGCACAAGTCCCAAGCCTGTCTGAAGAAGTAGCTGAGAGGGGACTTTTTACTAAGACTTTTTGTGCCACCTGTATGTTTTCTGTGACATGCACGTGCAGATTAATTGAAGCAATTTTTGAACGGTGAATTTTATGTAAACACTTTTGTAAGTTGTTAAAGTAGATATTCTGATCATAAGTACTCAGCAAGTGAGGGAATCTATGTAAAGTAGCTATGTATCTACTTCCCTGATACATGGTAACTGACTACCAATTTATTAGCATATCAAATATATTTAGAACTATGGAAAAATTTTAATATTTCTTAGGAATCAATATTTAAAGTTTTTGTTTTAGTATCTTGAAAGAATTGCCTAAGTGGCATTTGCCATGTACTTCATACAACTTTTTGTTCTTATTTATTTTTGGATCGATAGCTTTATTTCCTTTGTTTTGTTTTGTTTTGCTCAGCATGCTCTTTGTTGTATAAAGGGAGAAATTTCTATGGAGGTTAACTGATCTCTCAAAGCTGACTTGTGCAATTACCTTTAATTTAGAGTAATTTATTAGATAAGTGTTTCTCAGATCGGTATTTCCTGAAACAACATTCTTGGAATTAATAGATGTGGCTAAAATATGTTTCATTCTGAAGTAAGTCTGGATGGACATAAAAGCTTCTTTGGAGATTCACAAATTATGAGAAGATATTAATGACTCTAAGAAGTCCTGTGGATAAAAGCAAGCAAAACAAAACAAAAAATTCTAATGAACTTTGTTCCATTAATAGGCTCCATTTTAAAACATGAAACATCTATTAATATCCAGTTTGGGAGACATTTCATTAAATCAATTCTTTATTTCTATCATAGATTGAAGAGCCTGTTCTAGAATTTAATGGAATTAAGAAATATTATACTGTTGTGCAATTTGCATTTCCCAGCTCTTAAAAATACTCCAAAGAAGTTAATTCTAGTGCTAGACATCAGAATTTGGCAAGGACTAGATAACGTAGAAGTTGGCAGATGTTATCCTATCATCATTAAAAGGGTTTTCCGTGTTAAGCACAGATGATTTTCAGAAAAGCCTGAGAAGTATTTGTTTAGAATTCTAACAAAAACTTAAAAAAATGTAATTATAATATATTTCCAATTTTGTATAATTTCTCTAGGGATATTATATAAATGTAGTATTTGACTCATTACTTCAAAATAATATTTATTGCTGCTGTAAAGAGGGAGAGATATTTGCAGCAATATTATTGTTATTTTACATTAAATGCAGCTATTCTCAAATTGGTTATTACTAGAGTCAAGGTTGTATACCAGGAGCAGGTGGGATGTAAACTGCTGGAAATGATGACTATGGGAGCTTGCCTTCCCTTCTGGAGTTTCTGTACAGCATCATGCCTCTTTAGAGTCCCTACTGCACCCTAGCCCTACCATGCTGTCCTTCCTATCTATGTGGATTGAAATATTGCCCAAAGCTTAGCTTTTATCACAGGGTGTCACCTCCATGAAGTCTTTTCTGATCTCTTACTGCCTGTTTTTTCTCCTGTCTCTAGGCTCGTAGCATTGGGCAGTTACCTAATGTCATATGGCATTTACACTGTGCCTTGATTATGGTATTTCTATTCTTGCCAAGACCCTCTTACGCAACCCACACGCTGCCTTAAAATCCTTGTTTACAACTCTTGTACTTGGCCAACATTTTGTGTTGGAGTTAGTATTAATGGTCTCACTAGGACACCAGTTTGTACCCTAGGAAGAACTTATAGTATGCTGTTTCATCATTGCATCTTTAAGGGGCAATGCTAATTTAACAAGCAGAACAGTTTTCAATATTTCTGTTGCATGGACTGTTGTTTTAGTGCATAACTATTTTCAGGTGTGTAAATTCTTGGCGGTTGTCTGGATTAAACAAATAAAAAGTAAGGATGCCATGAAATAACGTTTATAAGGTCCATTACTTCTTGACTTTGAACAATTGACTAATTACCTTTAGTCAAAACTAATTCATAGAATTTCATGTAATAATAACTTACATTTGTCTAGTAGTTGGAGGTTTATAAGGCTATCTCATCTGTAGTATTCAATCAGCAAGTCAATTAACTAATTAATCTTTCAACAGACGTTACTTTGAGCCCATTATATAATAAATTTTGGCAAGCATGATATGGGGATTCCTAAAATAAATAAGGCAAAGAACCTGCCTCCTAAAATTTTTCAGTCTGGTGAGGGGAGACAGAAATATAAACAAGGAAGTGAACTAAAAATCTTGTGACCGATGTCTGAATACACCATAGTAGGGATATAAGGTGGGGAGTGGGTTGTTCTCACTAAGGGAGGAGAAAGTGGACAGGAAAGCATTCACAGGAGGGGTCACTGAGTGAAGGCTTATTTGATTCTTATTAACGTCACTACTGTCCATGGCTTACAGCTGGGAACCTGACTCAGAAGAGTGAAACATCTTCCCTCCGGCTCTTAGGATTTCAAAAGTGAATTGTCCCACTCGACAGCACCTCCTCTGCACACCACACAGTTCCTAGTATGTGAATCTCATGTTCTAGCAGAGATGAGAAAGAGAAGGTAAGGCCAGAGAGCTTGAAATGGAGGATTATGTTTATTCAAAATGAGCCTGGTTCCCAGTGTAGCAAGAAAAACAACTTGATTGAAAACGTTATTCATCCATAAAGGAAGAGAGAAATCCAAACCCAAAGGCAGGGTTTAGAGCTGGAAACAATGGCTTTGCTAAGATTTATAGGCCTGTGAGATTTCCCAGTTGTAGAGGGTATTAAGAAAGTTATATGAAAAGTATTTAAATTACTTTGACATCATTTCCCCTAGGCAATATGGAAAGTCACTTTTTGGAGGTCAGGCTTCTATTAACATGAAACTTAGGAAGAAATGGGGTTTAAAAGGATGACCTACTTCTGCTGTCACCACCCACAACTCTAATTTAATTTCTTTCTTATTCTGTTCAGTAAAAGCCACTAGTTTTTTTTATGGGAAGGATGTTTCCTTTTAGTCATACTTTTGATGTGTGTGGCCACGATTCACTACGTTGGTGACATATTGATTTGAAAAGAGTCTTAAGAAGATACCCATGTGCATTTAAGAGAGCAGTGGCAAGATCAATTTAGTACTGGCACATACGAGGCTGTCTGGAAAAAATTCAGCCATAAGTGCCTCTATTTTTCATATTACATGGCTGGATATTTTCCAGACAGCCTTCAAACTTTTTTGTTTAAAGCTTAATAGCAAATATCATAATGTACCATCAAAGAATTCTAATATGAGTTAAAAGTGCCCAGAAACTGTGATGGGAAGGGATTTGGTTCTTTTCTTTGCAACTGTTCTGCGTATAACCACATGAGAATTATGAGGTAAAGTGGTTCATTTTATAAAGTATTAAATTGTAATATCACAGTGTTAAAAAAGAAAGCCACAGGCCCCAAATGTTTCTTGTGCTGAAGTTCATGATACCAAACCTAGACTCAATATCTGACTGACCTAACTGCAGTTTTGGCCTTCACCAGAAATGTAATCTTAATCAACCAGTCTGGAGTTTTCAGGGTCACACCAGTGAGGTAATCTGTCACATGGGCCTTCTTCATCTCCCAAGGGAAGAAGAGGCAATCTACGAGATAGAACCCTTGCTGGTCCCTTCCCGCCCCAAAAGAACATGGCCTGGTCTAAAAATAATTCTTTCTTTTCTTTTGTTAATAACTGTCTCACAACACCTTCCTCTTAAAGCCTTCCACTGTGTACAGCCCCTAGGAGCGTCCTTCTAGTTGCTTGATGGGATGCTCCAAGGGGTTGCTGAGTCATGAACTGCTTACTAAAGATGATGATATCTTCAAATTTATTCAGCAGAATTTTGTTAATAAACAGCAGTTAGGGAAGCAGGCATTTTAGCTTAACTGAAAACAATTTTCCATTACTTATTTTTTATGATTCTTTATAGATTAAAAATGTTTCAGGGAGATCCCTGATGGTGTAGTGGCTTAAGGCTTCGGCGCTGGCGCTGTCAGCACTGTGGCCTGGGTTCGATTCCCAGCCAGGGAGCTACCCACATACCAAAAAGCAAAAAAAAAAAAAAAAAAAAAAAATTTCAAATGATCTCTTTTGGCCGCCATAAGGACCCTAAGGAGAGGCATATGAGGAGTGATCTTATCTGTAAGATTTTTTTTTTTTAACCAATGAAGAAACTGAGGCCCAGATAGGTTAAGGCTAGGCTGTAGCTAATAGTAATGAACATTTTTTGTTGTCTTCTGGACTGGTGTTGCTTAATTCTATTAAAAGATAAGCTGAGGCATATTAAAAAATTTAAGAGTTTATTTAAGAGAAAATCAATTCAAATTTGGCAGTGCCAAATGGGAAGTGGTTAGGGACACTGCACAAACAGGAGCCAGGGGAGAAATTTTATAGAGAAGATGTGGAAGCAAAACAAGGGGGTTATCTGACTGGCCATGGCTTAATAAGCGTTTGCGTCACTTGGAAAAGCCAAGTTGGCTGTCTGTGATTGGTTGTCCATAGATGTTGAGTTCTTAACTTTGGGACATTGACAGGCTTAGGGTTTGATTTGCTTTTGTAGAATGCTAAGGTATTAGAACCACCTCTGTCTGATGGCCTCCATGTTTAATTAATTTAACATTTCTTTATAATTTATTGTTGTTTTGCAGAGAAATGCTCTCATGAATATACAGTGTGCCCCTAACCCTAACTTGCTGTTTCCCAAATATGTGTGATTAGTTACAAGGGAACCTGAATGAGAAATGGATGATTCAGTACCAACCCATCCCGCTTAGAAAAAAAGTAACACAATTCATATACCCCAGTGGTACCATAGTTTTAATTACTTAAATATATGAAGAGCAACACATAATTAAATTCTAAGAATCAAGACTCGTATTTCTTTTACTGGGAGTCCCTGCATTGGAAGAAGAGTTAGTCTGGATGGACACAGCTCATACGGATCCTCATTATAATAACACTGTGTGCAAATTAACCTATAGAAGAAAGGACAGAAGGCAGTATATTACCAATGTCGGCTCATTTTCTCAGGTCACAATAACCTGGACTTTTAAAAGGGGTCACAAAGTGGTAATAACCCATAGTTCTTTGTATCCCTTTGGCTATTACGAATGCCCACGTCCTCCCACCCACCCCCAGTGGCATCCCTAGGGCTTTCCTTCTCTGGGCTGTCCAGTTCTGCCCTGCACCTGTGCGTTGCACCATGTTTCCTTTCTCCTCAGCTCCAGCTCCCACATTGGTAGGCTGGTTGCTTTCCGAGGGGTCATGGATTTTGCTCTCAGCTGGCAACCCCTTCTGGTACGGTCCTTGCCTCTGCCTCTTTCTTGGAGTTCTTTATGTAAGCCAGACACAAGTGGGATCATGTCATCTTCTGCCTTTTGGGATAGGCATGGATCTCAGAGCAGGGCAATGTGGTAATGTGTTTCCTCTTTATTTTAGATGTACAGGCCTCTCTGTTTAGCACTGAGATGAGAGTCTGTGAGGGTAGGTAGGCCATGAATAAAGCTGTGAAATATTAAAAACTGTATTAAGACCACCACCTTGTCTTCTCCTTGGCTCCTTGTGAAAATACTAATTAGTATTTTCTGGCAGACTAATGCCTATTAGCTGTGAGAGGGGCCAAGAATTCCAGCACAAAATGGTAGATTTAAGCTTAGGGCACCCAAAATGTCAATATTTTGTGCTCAATGTGGAGCTAATTATTTCTCTTCTGTTTTCTGTTTTCTGTTTTCTTGTATTGTTGACTTATGGTTTTTTTGTTGTTGTTGTTTGTTTGTTTGATTTTTCGTTAATTGAATTTTAAAAATCCTTAGCTTATGGACTAAAATTGCTTTGAAAGGCAACACTCCCTAGGTCAGATCTGTGCCTCTGACCAAAGGCAAGGAAGTGAAGTAGTTATGTATTTCCAATCAGAAGGGGAACATCCTGCTTCCTCCTGGTGGTGAGTGACACCAGATCAGGCAGAAAAGGCTCTTATTACTGGGGCTGAGAAATAAGGAATCTAACTGGGTGATGTTTTATGTACAAAAAAAAAAAAAAAAAATCTAAACTGGGATCTAAAAGCAGTGTTTAAAATTAACCAAGTGAGGCAGAGTTTGCTGGATTTGGCTATGTGGGCAGCAGGTGTCTGGGTACACTTCCTTGTTTTACTGTCCAGAGGGAGGTGACTCATCCCCTAGGAATACTGTCAGGAGTCATCCTCTCTCTGTACATTCCCAGCATCTCTGCAGAACATCCTAAGCCTATGTGTTTACTCTATTAAAACCTCAAAGGGACCAGATGCCACCTGACAATTTGAGCTCTGTAGGGCAGTAATTCTCAACCAGGTAACATTCAAAAGGCATGATGTGGGGTTAAAAAAAAAAGCAGTAATCTGGGTGTCAGAAGGCCTGCAATATTTCTTTTCTAAGGACTGTGCCACTTTACCCCTCCCTGCTCTCCTCCTCTACCTCCCTCTGTTTCTTAGTAAGCAGGTTTGATCTACAGGATTCCTGCTTCTCCAAAGTTCTGAGTATAGAATTTTGGAAAAGGTTCTCCTACCCAAGGAGTTTCTTGAGAGCCCACTGTGAAGTTTCTAGTTGTAGGGAAGATGTTTTCCCTTATGTTTATTGAGCACTTCTTAGGTAACAGGTGGATGTCACTGTGTAAGGCACCCTTTACATATGGCCTTCAATCCTTGATGATAATCGTGATGATGATAACGATGATAATGATGATGATGACAATGACAACAGACACTTACTCTGCCAGGCGCTATTCTAATCAGTTTACATACAGGTATTTTTACTCAAATCCTCATCACAAATGCTACAAAGTTACTGCAATTATGATCTTCAGTTTGCAGATGACCATTTAAGCCTTAAAGTAGAAACAACATGCTGAAGGTCCTAGGGCTAATCTCTACTACTCATAAACTACACAGGACAATTATTCTCTCTTTGGGGTTCTAACAGGCTAAAGAAAACTGTCCACAGTCACAGAGCAAGTCAGTAGCACACCTGGAAATTAAACTCAGGTCTAACTTGTTTCAGAGCCCAAGTTCTTTGTACTTTGCTGCTTTGTCTTCCCAGATGTATTTTTGCTTTATCATGAACTGCAGAGCATGGCATTTTTAATGAAAGGAAATTTTGCCAAATGAAAAGCAGATTAATGAGATCTTTGGGATGCTTTCCAGTAAATAATCTGTTTCAGAATTCTTATCTTCTCCCACTCAAATTGCTAAAGCCATAACAGTAACAATTACCTCAGCCTGGCTGTGGCAGTGTGGGAGTGAACTCTCTTAATTGTATTGCTCAGTGTAGACACCAGAGACCAACAAATGTTCCTTTAGCTTGCTGAGCCATAGGTCAGAAATTGGATGTATCAGATGTTAACTTTTCCCATCAGCCTCCTCTTGCCCCTCCTGTTTCAGTTATGTCTTGGAACACCATTACTTTAGGAGAGAAATAGAGCTTAAAATTGGGTCAACATTAAAGATATTAGAAATGTCAATGTCAGCCCATTTCCCAAATAAATGAGACCTAGAACATCATTTGAACGTGACTGCCTGAGACTTGAGGAAAGTCTATTGTTTTTATAATAGGTAATCATAGATATTCTCTGGGAATTTTCAAACATTCCTTGTGAAACTGAGAGGCCAGAATAGAAGTGTGATTATCTCTATATAATATACAACTGAATTTGAAGCCAGATGCTCACATTTATATTTAAGAAGACTGTGTGTTTATTCATGCTAGCTGTTGAGGATATGGGGAATATGAAGACAAGCAGGTCTCAGTCCCTTTCTCTAAGAGCTAGTGATTTATTAAGGGAAATGACACGTGAGCTGTAATACTCCATTGTGAGAGGAAACACACCATTTACTGCTTATCTACCATGGACCAGGTACTGTGTAAGGACATGGCAAGATGGGAGTGTTACCCCGTTTCTAGGAGAGGAGAGTGAGATTCAAAATAACAGGTCCTGGCCAACAGCTTTTATTAAAGCAACTGAGATTCAAGTGCATGTGGTTCTCATGACAGACCTGCATATTTAATGGCTTTACTTATTGGGTATCCCTTCATGGGATTTACTTAGCTCACCAAGTTGCATCATGTTCTGAGAAGATGATTTTTGACCTGGGATATTTTGAGGAATCCTGGGCAAATGAAATAATTTTTAGCTTTTTAAAAGGAATGTGCAAAACAGAAAACTTCACTCATTTCTAACACTTTTATGTTTGTGGGATGAAGCTTACAGATGGTCTTTAGGTAGGAGATAAGAGAGGTTTGGACATTATTTGTCCACATTACTTGGTAATAAATAACAGTTTTGAATTTTGACTTGGCTACTTCAAAATGACTGCTTCTGCTTAGCACGAGTTAAGAGTTTAATGTGTTAACAAAAAACCAGTCTTAGGAGGACTATTTATGATGGAGGAAGTAAGAACCTCTCTCACTCTGCCTTGGTCAGACCTTAGTTGGAATACTGTGTTCAGTTCTGGGGAACGTACATCAGGACAAATATAAATCAACTAGGACGCATTCAGGGGAAAATCGGATGGCAGTGGGGAAATGAGGCCTTTGTATTTGGAAGACTAGAGCTGTGTAGCTGAAGAAAAGACTTAAAGGGCTGAGATAACAGTCTTCGAATATTAGAAGGACTGACTGTCTTATGGGAGAGGAAAGCGGATTTGTTATCTCTGGCCCCAAGGGACAAAACTGGAAAGAACAGGCTCTGGGGAAGTAGGTTTGTCCTTACAAGGTAGAATTTGCTGTTATACTTGCCCAAATATATTGTTTTTTTCTTGTTTATTTGTTTGTGTTTTAAGAAAGTAGTGGATTCCCAGTCCCTGAAAGTGTTGGTACATGGGTCAAGTGACTACTTGGTAGAGCCATTGGAGAGGAATTTAAGGGTACTGTGGAGATTGGATTTCACAAGCATCGAAGTTCTTCCCAACCCTGAGCATCTCAGCAGCTGGTAGACTGTCCTTTCATGATTTGCCTCCACCGAGGGTCAGGATATGCTTTTGGGGATGGGAAGAATCCACACAGGCAGAGCAGTCACTCGGACCATCCTAATGGGTTCTGCCATCTTTCTTTGGCCTTTCCTATATATTCCCATGCTTGCCTTAAAGATTGTAGGCACCCAGAGGCCTGCGGTTGTGTATGTGTAATTCATTATCCTTAAGTTAGCCACCATCTCATGCAGTTGTGTTCTTATAAATGTTATTTGAGAATGATTTTATCAAGTATCATATCAGGTATCCTGTATTGTCAGGCTGCAACAGTAAGACAGTCTGAGGTGGCTGCATGTACAAACTCTAACTTTAGATTTGTAAAACGTGTGGCTGCCTCTTCTCTCTGGGGGAAGATAGAACTTGAATTCTTTTCCACATTTCAATGAGATGGAAATTTTGGGACACCCAAGAGAGAGAGAACTATTCAAAGGGTTTCACACACAATTAAGAGTAGCCTTAAAAATTACCCATATGCTAGCTGCAGTAATAATCCCAGCTCTGTGTCAGGTAGGCATCTTTAACTGTTTTGAGCCTCTAACCTCTTTTTACCCATTTAAAGACAGAAAGTGATTGATAGGAGGTTTTTGCTCAAGGCCTACAGCTGAACTCTTGTAGAGTCAACCAGGAGTGCAAGTTTGACCATTTTATTGTTTTCCTCAGGGCAGACACTGTGGGTTAATAATAATCTTTAGTGACCTCAGTTGTCACACCTAGGAGCAGGTTTCTCAATAATTCTTTAAACAGACAGGCAAGCGTGATGTATGGAGCAGGAAGCATGGTATTTTCAGGTACTTCGCTGTCCCCTCCTCACTGTGCATACACCGCCCATCTTTTGGAAGACCTTGGTCAGAGCCTGTTAGTAGTCTGGAAAACTCATTTACTTCTATGAATTCATATCAAGGGTATTAGGTTCATAGAGATTTTCAAAACGCTACCAAACGGGTTTAGAGGAGAATGTGGTTCAGTTCAGATTTCTGAGGCACTAGAAATCAACTGGGCATGCTTTGTAAGGCTTGTTTCCCTTACTTAAAATTTGTATGTAGTAGCTAAGTCCCTACTGGAAAGGTGTCCTATGCAGTTGTGGGTTTTACCCCAATCTCTGGGGTCTTTTATAATTAAACTTTTATTACTGTGTAGTTATTTGAACTCCATGAGTCTCAACTCAGTTTGTTAACATTATTAATTTGTAACAGATATATATATAAAAGCTGTCTGGAAAAAATCCAGCCATAAATACCTCTATTTTTCATATTACATAGCTGGATACTTTCTGGACAGCCCTCATATATCTTATGATTTTAATACACATATGTTACTTCACACAGGGACACCATCTTAGGAAGCTCTAGTTTGTTTCAAATATATGAAGAAGTTGAATATTTATTTTTGGTGCTTTTTCACCACCACTCCCAATATCTCCCTCTCTACCGAATACCATTCCCTTTTGGCCTTATCTCCACATCTCCTATCCTATTAAAAAATCGTCCAATTCTCAGACTGTTTTCCCCTAGTCCTTGCTAAAACAGTGGTTGACAATGGTAGTTAAGGTATCACTTCTCATGAAGTTGTTTGTATTTTAATAAAAATCTTTGAATGTTAAATATTCTATGAACTAAATATCTATGGCTAAATTTTAGGCAGTGGAAAACATAGTTTTGGATGGAAACAAAGGGAATTGGGTCAACTACACAGATCACAGGATGAACAGGCTTCTCGCTTTGGCTCAGAACCATGGGTTTGGTGACGAGTTGGCCAACTGCAGAGATGACAATTCTGTGCTGGCATAAGGAAAAATAAAGGCAACTAGTCTGGACATTGTTTGACCTAAGGAGAAAGAAGACCCAATACTTTGACAATTGATTTATTTAAGTTTTTCTTTTGGGAGAGAAGGGGATGTAGGAATAGGGAAGGTAGCTTGTACTAAGTGCAAGGAGCTGTGGAGAATCCAGACAGAAGAAATCATAGCCTCCAAGGGTTCAGATACTGTGTTGTAGAGAGATCAAGCTGAACACAGAAATCATATGAAAAGAGCTATCACAGAGGTACGACTAACATGCTATGAAAATGTGTGGTCCATTCTCACTGGGATATATAGAAAGGCTTTTTGTAGAATGTGTGAATTTAGTTGAACTTAAAAACAAACCGTATTTTGAAAATCTGTACTTTTGAAAGGAACTACTTGAGCAAGGGCCTATGCTCTGTTTGAGGGAGGGAAGTTTGCCCAAATTGCGTGAAGGCTAGAAGGTGAGTGTTGTGTTATAGTCTGGAAGACTTAATATGGGCCTCAACCCTGTAGGACTTTGAATGTTTTGTTGAATATTTTAGATTTTTCTGCTGTTATTGGGTAACCATTTAATATTTGAACAGGGGAATAATATTTTTTTAAGAAAGTAACTATGACCAGCATGGATTAAAGGTGGGGAAAGACATACTCATTTATTTACAATTTGGGCAAGAGTGGAAGATTGCCTCTAATTTATTAGGTGTGCATGTATTATATCTTTAGGAGCAAAGTAAGCAGTACAGCTTAATGCATAAATCCTCCTCCCATATATGTATTCTTTTTTATCATGGAGCAAATATTTGGCAGTCACATTATCTTAAAAGTAATAAGAGCAATAGCCATTTGGAATAAGTGTTTCAGAGGCCTTTGTTATTTTGCACAGAGCTATGAGCAAATAAGATTCAGCTAAAGCACTTACTGTAGTATGTGGTTCTGCAGGGGCCGCACTATTATATACACTTTTATCTTGGTTCAACACTAGCTGTTGCCACCACTATTACTCAGGGAGCTGGAGTGTCAACAAGATAATCGAAATAGCAAAATGGGAATGAAGAGTTTTTCTGCCTGTTTCTTGAAGTCTTAGGAAGATTGTTTTCTTTGTATTCCCTATATTCATAATATAAAAGCCTCCCAGACATCTAATCTTTACTGGCTCAAACATTTCAAAAGGCAGTGAAATTATTTTGGAGTTGATTTTCAGTTTAAGGCAAGTATTTTATGGGCTTCCAAATCATCTCTCCTGAATCTATTTATGAAAAAGAAACAAAAGAAAACAACAAAAACTAAGTAAATGCTGTATTATTCTAACTTCATTTTCCTGGTGTGAAAATCCTAATATAGCATGGTAGAAAAAGGTTCAGGATTATGATCTAAGACATCTGAGTTCTAACCCTATTTTTGTGAATGCATAGCCTGATGGTTTTGTCAAGTCTTGTATTTAATGGGAAGGGATTGGAATTTTTCTCTATGGTCTCTGTGCTATTCAGTAGTACTGTCCATATTTACTTCTGCTTGTGGAGTCTAGAAAAATGGGGAGACACATGATAAGATTGCAGTCAACAGTTCGGGGTGGAAGTGTGTTACTTTTGGACCAGAGTATTTAATGCCAGTGTGATATTCTCTCCGCAGGGATGCACAGGCAGCTTTGCCTTCTGGATCCAGGAGTGGGCACCTTGAGGAGCAGAACTCCTAGCCAGCCTGTAGTAGGCAAGTACAAAGAGCAGGGAATAAACCTTTGTTGTTTTAAGCCACTGGGATTTGGAGGGATTATTTTTTACAATAAGAGAACCCAGCTTGTTCTTGATTAATATGATCTCTAAAGGATAGAACTGTGATCGATGGGGGAAAGCCCCAGGGATATAGACTATTTTTTCTTTTCTTAAATTAAAATGTTACTGAGTTTCCTCTAAAATAGATTTCAAAGCTGCTCTGAGGGGAAGTAACTGTTATACATTGGAAATACTGAAATATAGACCGGGCAACTTTTTGAAGGTGTTGCTGTAGAAAACCAAGATGGTTGTGTGATGTATCAAGACATATATATTTGGTCTTTAACCCCTTCCTGACACAGAGCTTCCAAACTCTTGGAATTTTCTAAGTGATGAGAAGTCTAAAAGTATCTTTTGTTACACCGGTGAGTTGAGTTTTGGGAAGACCTAAGGATGGGAGTTGGCGGTCAGTGGAGCCAGCCTTGTGATTAGAGGGTTTTAGTCCCACCCTCCTACCCTATGGGGAGGGCAGGGAAGCTGCATATTGAATCACTTGCCAACAGCCAATGATTTTATTTAAGCATGCCTATGTAATGAAGCCCCCATAAAAACCCAAAGGAGAGGGTTAAAAGAGTTTCCAGGTTGGTGACACAGGGAGATTCACTTGAGTGGGATGCTCAGAGAGCACAGAGGGTCTGCATCCTCTTCCCATACCTTGCCCTGTGCATCACTTTCACCTGGCTGTTCCTGAGTTAAATTCTTTTATAAGAATCTGTAATCTAGTAAGTAAAGTGTTTCTCTGAGTTCTGTGACCCACCTTGGGTGAGCAAATTAATCAAACCCAAGGCAGAGGTTGTTGGAACCTCCAGTCTATATAGCAGGTCAATCAGAAGCATAGGTGACAACCTAACCTAAACTTGTGACTGGTGTCTGAAGTGTGTGTGTGTGTGTGTGTGTGTAGTCTTGTAGGACCGAGCCCTTAACCTGTGGAATTTGATTCTATCTTTGGGTAGATAGGGTCAGAATTGAGTTGAATTATTGGAAACTAGCTGGTGTCCCAGAAATGCTTGGTGGTGTGAGGAACACCCACCAACTTGACCCCATGTTGGAATTGGTACTAGAATCTTAAATTGGATTAGAGAACTTCAAGGTCCATTCTAGATTAAAAGTATTCAGATTTGCAGCTCCAGAGGGTAAGAATTGAACCTCACATTTGTGTTGCAGGTATCGTTCCTGAAGTGTTTCTTTCAGTGTTAATTTTTTGCCCTGCTGTGGATAGCAAGAGGTTGTCTACTGTGGCTTCCATGGAAACTTGCACAGATGCTGAGAAAATTTTTTTTGAGAAGCGTGCTAATTATTTCTTTGAATTTCATAGCTATTCTGATAGGTGTGTAATGATATCTCAATGTGGTTTTCATAGCATTTTCCTGATGGCTAATGATATTAAACATCATTTCCTGTGCTTATTGGCCATCTGTAGTCTTGTTCAGTGAAACATCTCTTTATGTCTTTTGCCCATTTCCTAATTCGGATTTTTTTTTTAAACTAGTGAGTTTTAGAGTTCTTTATAGATATATCTCTTTTGTTGGGTATGTGGTTTGCAAATATTTTCTCCTATTCTATAGCTTACCTTCTCATACTCTTGAAAGGAACTTCAACATAACAAATGGTATTAATTTTAATTTGTCTGGTTTTGCTATTTTTCTTTTTATGGATCATCTCTCTTCTGGATTATTGCAGTAGGCACACTGTTCTCTCTGATTCTACTTGTGCCTCCCAATAGTTTTTGTTTTTTTCAAAAGAGCAATGAGAGTGATCCTTTTAAATGTAATTTCTTACTCAAAACTCTTCAAGCTTTCCATGTCACTCAGAATAAAAGCCAAAATCTTGACAGCAGCCTACAAGGCCCTATATAATCTTGGTGCTCATTATCTCTGTGAACTCTTCTCTTAACACTCCTTTTCTCCCTTGGCTCTGGCCACACTGGCTCCTTTGGGATACTCAAAGAAGCCAAGCAACCCCTGATCCCAGATTCTAGCCTCTTCTTTTTACCTGGAAAATAGAACCTTGGCTCTAAGCTCCTGTATTGGTCTCAGGTCTCATTGAAACAGGGCCTTTTTCAGTGGAAATTACAATGACCTCCCCCATTTAATATAGAAATGCCCTCATTTCCTATTGTTTCAAGTTCAGGTTCTTGCTCTATTTTTCTGCATGGCACTTGTCAATATCAAACCTACTACATACGTGTATGTCACTTATTTTTAAAAATTGTCTATTCCATTCTCTAGAATTAAGTTCCTTGAGAAAAATCTCTGTTTTGTTCATAAATGCTCAACTACAGGGTCTAGAGAGTCTAGCACAAAATAGGGACTCAATAAAGAAGGAAGAAAGAAGGAAGAAATGAAGGAATGATTAAAGTATGTCCCCACCTAGATTGGACTTGCTGTGATAAACCCCATTGGTCCTAGCTTAGAAAACCTGAGCTGGGGCCATTGGAATCATCTTTCCTTTTCTGAAGGGGTTCAGTTCTTTGGAAAACTCAGGGTTTAAGAATGATGGCTTAAGAATCATTCTCCATGGAATGATGGCATTAGAATTTCTAGTGAAATTGCAGCTCCTAAGGAAGTAATGATCATCAGTGTTGCTAACACTATTTGTTGACAGGCTGCTGAGGAACATTATAGTGGCTGGATTAAGCTAACAGCACCTGAAATAACTGGTCCAGTTTAACATCATTAAAAGTGGGACAACTTTATATGCCTCCTGTTGTGATGTAATAGGAAGGTACATAGCACCAAATATAAAATAATCTCATAACAACAAGAAATTGAATCTAAATCAATTCTCTGTATTTGACTACCTGTTTACCTGGAAATACAGGTAATGGGGGGAATATCTTAAATGACATCACAGGAAATAATCAACTCCAAACTGGAAAATTCTACAAAATAAAAACTTAATTTCCTCAATGAATAAATGGAAAAAAAAAAGGGAGGGAGAACTGTTTTAGACTAAAAGATATATTGACTAACCTCAACATATGGACCTTCAAATCAATGAACCAGGTAGAAAAAGCCATTTTAACACAGCTGAAGGAAATTGAGTATAGCTTGGTTATTAAGTAATATGAAGGAATTATGGCTCAATTTGTTGGGTGAGATAATGATATTGTTGTTATGTTTTTAAAAATTCCTTGTCTGTTGGAGATAAATGGTGCTGCATTTGAAGTGAAATGACATAATGTCTGAGGTTTGCTTCAAAAATATAGCACCTTCCCCAGCCCCCAAAATACCTAAACTAAAAGAAATGAACAAAAAGCTAAAAGAGTGTGTATGTGTGTGTGTGTGTGTGTGTGTGTGTGTGTGTGTGTGTCAGGGTTGGGGTGGGGTTGGGACAGAACAAGAAGGGCAGAGTATTGGTAATTGTTGAAACTGGGTGGTAGGTACATGAAGCCACATTTCTGTTATACAATTCTCTTTACTTTGTATGTGTTTGAAAATTTCTACCACCAAACTTAAAAAGAAAAATCCTTCTTACTCCTTCTTTTCTAGGGATTCTCCAGGAAACAGGGAGATTAATCTCACCAGCAAATCCTCAGAAGGCTGCCTTTATTTGCCCTGTCCTCACTTCCCCTCTACCTGAGACTTAAAGACATTCTGCGGTGCCCTCTCAAACTTGGATGCACCCTAGTCCACTGGGTATTTCTAGTGTCAGCAGTGATTTCTGGGAGTTCATCTCATCCCAGCACACCACTAGATCATGGCCACCACCTCAAAATGAAGTGTCTCTAACTTCAGATGGGAATCAGGGAGACCCAGATGGGTCGTCACTTATAACTGGTGTAACTTTCAGCCCACAAACAGAGGTGTGCAAGGAGCAGCATGAAACTTTTTTATAACTACATATAATTTGTATTTTAAGCCTTGATCCTCCAGGTGTCCTGTTTGGGTTTCCACCCATCTGCATGTGGAAATTATGCAGGGCCAGGGCCTTGCAGGTGAGGCGAGAGCTTCTTCACTGCTTATTGGAGTACATGGTTGTGCTTTACATGTCTATCAGCTTGGTTGCCATATCGTCTATGGGTTTGGTGGCCCCTGTGCCATGTGTGGGATAGGGTGCCACGATTCTGCTTGTATGCACAATACAGCCATCTCCTCTTGGTGTGTTTGCAACATCTACCCCTGCAGCCACACTTGACAGGCCTCCTCTTCATGATCCCCAGACATCTCTCTCTGAATTGATTAGCACCTCTCCACAGTCTAGTAGGGTAAGAAGGGAATAGCTAATTTCAAACAAAAATTTTTTTTTTCTAATTTCAAAAATCTTGCTTCTGTTATGTGTCTGCTCAAGTGTCCTCTCTATCTGTGGAATTTGAGATTTTAAAAACAAAAGCCAAGATTATCGACATACTTTCACGGCTTCTAGCCTTGCCATGCTCCTTGGCTGGCTGACAAATAGAGTGTGCTACCCACTTGAATACAGAAGGGAAAGGGTGAAATGAAGGGAGAAAAGAAAAAAAAAATGAAACAGGAACAGATTAACATCTCAAAATATCTTGCCACATTTGAAAGATGTGAGAGCTGAATTCATGGGAGAGGTCCACTGGGAAAAAGGAATTGTTCTGCAAAATGGGGTCTTTATAGGGGCAGAGACTGTGTTGGACCTCAGGCCATAGAAGGCTCTGATGTCATGTCTGAGGTCAGAGAATCCTTCTGTGGGCCTAGTGACCTTTGAACCTTAACAGCCTTGCACTGTAGTGAGCACTGGGCAGTGCTGTGGGTTTTTTTAAGTGGTCTGAGTTCTTCAGCCAATTAGGAGGCTTGACTATTTTTATTTGTACTGAATCATTTCAATGGGTTTCCTGAGAGCCAAGAAGGGCCAATCTGTGGGGAAAAGGAGGAGCTGAACCTTAAGCATCTTCTAAGGGACTCTTCCAGGTGCTATCATGAAACAGCGACAAAAGAGGAAACATCTAGAAAATGAAGAGTCCCAGGAAACTGCCAAAAAGGGAGGAGGAGGTATGTGCTGGGCAATTTGTCTGGAGCACAAGGGTGGCTGCCAGCCTGAGCCTTCTCTAAGGAGGTGGGACTGAGGAGCACATGTCATCTGTGAAGGAGGGAAAGGGAGACCTGGTATCAGCTCATGCTGCCACCATGTCCATCCTGAGGATCCCCGTGGTGTGAGCCTGTGCAGAAAGGTCAGATGCCCCTGGTGGATGGAACGTCAGCCCTGCTGATCTGAGCTCTTCTCTCCGGTCCTGGGGCTGCTCAGGCCTTGAGCTGTGTCGTGCTAGTGGCAGGCAGGGGTCCCACTTGCACAGATTCACAGGTGCAGCTTTTCTCAGTCCCTTTCTTCTCTCTTATCCTTAGTTGGATCTGACCCTGGGGTCACTGATAGGGGGTATAAAGGGATCCATGTGTTGAAGTGTCCATTTTACCAAAGAGGAAAGAGAAGCCCAGTCAGTTTAAAGACTTTGTTGAAAAAATAACTTGAAAAGTAAAATACCTGTGTCTAGGGATGGTGTCATCTTGAAAGCATAGAGATTTTATTCCTTCAGGAGGAAGAATTTGCCAGTTGATCCTTGAGAGTCTGTGAATCCACGGGTGTGGGGCTTCCCAGAGATCAAGGGAAGGGACGGCCTTCCAGAGGCTGAGACCAGATGGATGAGGGTGAGAAGTTTTGTCAGGGCCCTTCGGAGAGCTCTGAGGGCCATGAAAGTACTTCTCAGTTTCCGTGCTTTAAACGTACACGAGGGTTTGCCCTGAGAAAGCAGGCGGTCATGTGTGGGAGGCGGGACTGAGTGGAGCCCACCCCAGAGATCTAGCTGGAAGCCTCTGCCCCAAATTAGAGCCCAGCAGCTTGCATGAGGCCTGGGGCCCTGAAGACGATAGGATGGGTCCTGGGAATGAATGCTTGAATACTAGGTGGACTTTCAGGTAGCAGCTGGGACAGGACAGGGAAGGCAATGCTAGTCCCTGTCCCTTACATTTCAGGATTTTTTTTTGTCTGTATGGTGGGGAGTTGTGGGCAGCATCGGGTGTGTACTCTGTGTGGTAAGGTCCCTGTCAGCATGCCAGGACCTGGATGACACTTAATACATGTAAGATTACATACGAATTCTTTTGAAGGGTGTTCCACGAGATAGTCACTCATTTACACAAATGTACACTCTGATACAGACACTAACTGCACGTCTTCACGACAACTTCTTAAACCACACATAGAGCATGTAAGTATATCTGCATATCGCTCCTATACTATATTCACATACAACACATGTGTACACTGTCCTCTCTTCCCGTATCAATCACTGGCGTTTACGTACATGTCCCTATCAATAGAAATACACGTATATATCCTCAACTCACACAGACACAGCCACCTTCAACTGTCTTTAAGTACTTCTGTATGAACCAGTCACATGTCATTGACACCACCTACATAGCACTTTGTGTAGTAATACAAGACCTACTTTACAGAAACCACCAAAACCCGCACGGATTTACCAACCCTTCGCGGGGTTGCCAGATAAAATAGAGGAGTCCAGTTAAATTGCATTTCAGGGAAACCACAAATAACTTTTTAGTATGAATGTGTCCCAAATATTGTATGAGACATACTTACACTAAAAATAAGTATGACCCAAATATCGCATGGGAATATTTATACTAAATGCTATTGATGTATTTATGGTTTATCTGAAATTCAAATATAACGATCATCCTGTATTTTTGTTTGCTAAATCTGGCAACTCTTCTGTGCGTACCACCAGCTGATATACTCTTCCTGTACTTCAGTGTCTGTCTTCCCCTGCTGGACTGGTCGGCCTTATCAGAGTCCAGAATAGTGGAATAGCGCCTGATACACAGTAACTGCTCACTGAATATCGTTGAATGAATTTACAGCATGAATACAAACCATACCGTATAATTACATTGCGTGTTACATAATTCCCAAGTTGTGAACACAAACCACGTGCACAAACTCTTCACAAACACAGATAACACATTTCCACCCTAGTCCCCACACCAACTCCATACTTATCAAACACATACACATCGCTTTCAGGCTTCTGACATATTCACAGTCACCACTCAGGCCCTACATTCCTAACAAGGCACTAACAAACTGTTGATTATAATTAAACACTGAGTATCCACTGGGAACCAGACTCTTAAGTCATGTGTATTCACGGCACCTGACATATGGCAGTCACTCAGTAAATATTTGCTGGACGGATGAATGATTCACAAACATGCCCAATGCACCATACTCCGAGGCTTTCTTTCCTACCTTCTTTAGGAACCGCAAAGTCCCACGAGGGTGCTCCTCAGCTAGGATCGACTGATGTGGACAGAGGTTGTGGCCCCGGGGTAGGGGAGGTTTCCTCTGCTTCTGAATACTTCTCCTGTGTTTCTTCTCCATGCCAGCTCATCAGTGGTGGTAAGGGTGCGGGGCTCCTTGGGTGCACAAAGGAGGCACTTAGATCCAACCATGAGGCACACAGATCCAGGCATGAGGCTCAGGCAATCCAGGGCAATTGGAGGTGATCAGGGCTCTGCAGAGGAGCCTGGGGAGGATGGCAGAGCTGTTAGGAGAGCTCACTGTTGCAAAAGTGTAGCCCTGGTACAATCATGGTGTGGACCTTAGGGAGCAGAGGCCTGAAAGATCTGGGCTTGAGGTGTAGGGCAGAGGGACCAGATTAAGTACCTTTGGAGGAATATGTAAGCTTTGCCTTTGCCTTTGCCTGCAGAGAAGGACAGAGCTCCTCAGCACAGCCGTTTACTTCAGCACAGGGTGGAACCATCAGCCCAGGCCCACACACCTCACACATACAACAACACTCCATTCTTAGCACACACACAACACCCGAACACATGACCCACAATGCCATTCTCCTACAGCACAGCTCATATTCTGCAAATAATACACCAATGATATCATAAACTCACATCCTTTTTGTAGCACACACACCCCACCGACATCCCACATACCATAGCCTTTGCCACCATAGCCCACACCCCTATGTACAGACACTCCTCCAATTTTCCTACACACACGAATGCAAAGCCCACAGATGACACCATATACTCTGCCCCACACCGCAGTCCCTCTCCGATATCCCTCCCATTCATCTTGTTCCCTCAGATTCTGGCATGCTCTCTGCACTTTCTTATGTTTCTAATTTCCTTTCCTAGGAATCCAGAGATCACATCAAGACACTCCACAGCCTAGATCACCCCTAGTCCAGGTTCAGGAACGAGAGGAGACTGCTTCCCCCTCATCACATGTCTCCTTCTCATCCCCCTCATCCTATAAGACCTGTGTGTCCTCTCTGTGTATAAACAAAGAGGAAAGGGGCATGAAAATATACTACATGCAGGTACAAATGAAAAAGGGTGTGGCTGTCTCCTGGGAGACAGAGGAGACCTCAGAGTCACTAGAAAGGCAGCCGAGGATGGAAGAAGTGAGCCTTCCTGAGGACGTGCGGGTAGGTACTCCCCACTCTGATATATCTACCAGAAACCTCCTGTCTGACAGCGAGCCCAGTGGGGAGGAGAAAGAGCGTGAAGAAAGGGCCAAGTCGGACAGCTCACTAGGGTCACCCACAGTTGAGGAGACACCCAGGGCCAAGACACCTGACTGGCTGGTGACCATGGAGACTGGCTTCCGGTGCATGGCCTGCTGCCGCGTCTTCCCCACCTTGCAGATCCTCCAGGAGCATGTGCGGTCCGGGATCAGGGAGGGTTTCAGCTGCCACGTCTTTCATCTCACCATGGCTCAGCTGACAGACAGTGTGGAATCAGAGAGCACCCAGGAGGAGGGTGAGGAGGACGAGGAGGAGGAGGAAGAGAAGCAAGAAGAAAAGGAGCATAAGGAGGAACAGCCCACTGGGGAAGACCTTGGCATGAAGAGGTCCTGGAGCCAATGTCCAGGCTTTGTGTTTCATTCTCTGAAGGACAGGAAGTAAGCAGGGGCTGGGTCTGCTGAGGGCACCACCTTCTCCAAGCCACTAGTGTCTCCAATCCAGACTCATGCCTCAATGAGGGAGAGGTAGGGACTGGACCAACTCAGGGAACAACTGAAGAGGGGACAGCTGGGCTTCTTCCTTCTTGCCCAGGCATTTAATAAAGTCATGATGACGAGTAGGAATTCATCCTGAACTTTTCAGCTCCCACAGGACACTCTGAGAATTTCCAAGGGCTAACAGCATTTGTCCTCTTTAACTAGTGTCTTTCTCTGTTTTGGTGTCCACACAGCAACTGAGATCCATGGGCCAGGAGATCCTGGAAGATGGCGTGCCCTTCTCTTGGAGAAGGTAAGGTCTGAGGTTGGCACAGTCTTTCAAACCTACATCACCAGGGCCCAGAGGGACCTAAGGGAAGAGGCTGCAGGGTTGCACTGGGCTACCTGGTGACTTTTCAGTGACATCAACTTGTGGCAGACCCACTGCTTCTAGGGACTTGACCTCCACTGACTTAAATGAGAAAGAGGAGAGTTTTGACAGGAGTTCTCTCAGTGTTTCCATGATTGACCCACTCTCTGAGGACATACTGCCAGCGGCCCTTCCAGGCAGAGAGAGCTCAGCACAACCTCCAGGACCAGGAGAGACCCGAAGAAAGGATAGGTTCTTACCAGGACCAGATGTTTAAGGGCTGACAGCCTTTGGCCTCAGCTGGAATCTCACTATGGCCCATGGCCATAGTCCTCTGAGAGAAAGAAGAATGTGGAGAGGGAGATACATGAAAGTGATGTTACCAGAGATCTGGAAATGTTCCAGAACCTTCATTTTGTTATAGTTGATCTGGAAATGAAGTCATTGTGCTGTGCCTGGCTCTGAGCTTTAAAACTAGTAGAGCTCATGTTGATTCTTGTCTCTTACTGTTCTGCCTCATTTGTTTTTTCATTTTTAGGGACAAGATAGGACCATGGAGATAGTAGCAGACAGAATGCCAATGTTATGAAGGAAGAAGAAGGAACCAGTACTAAGTCTAACAGATAAACTTTATAGGCAATAAAGGCTATTTTGCAAAACTTTCCTGGATATATTAATTAAATTTATCTATCTAGCTATGTATCTGTCTGTCTAACCTAATGATCATCATCTATCCATCATCTACATCTGTCTCTGTTGTGGTTTGTGAATGAGGTTTCCCATAAGCACCAGAGAAATCCACCATCTTTTTCTAGAAGTGGGAGAACCAAGCTCTTGGGATTAATTAGGCTTCTATGTGACTGTTTTCCAAGGCTGGATGCCACATTCCACATAAGACTGTCCGTGACAAGCTACACGAGTCCAGATGAAGCATTTGGGAAGTGGCAGGTGCTGTGGAAATCATGTCCGTTGGGTCCTGCTTGAAAGCAGTAAGAAGGGAAACTTCAAAGGGCTGGAAGGTCCAAGTCTCCCTAGGGTCTGGCCTGGATGAAGGACTACTTCACAAGGAAACACCAGGAAAATGCCTCAGTCTTGAAGTTGTCCATGGAACAATTTACTGCTGATAGGATGACACTTTGTTAGAGCACTCAAAATGAGGCCATCTGACCACAATGAAGAATTTGGGGAGAAGATCACTGTATTAAGAATTTGAGCCAACAAGGTCTGAGATTTCCAGTTTTGACGTAAATATTTTAATTTATAAATACATTCTTATTCTAGCCTCTCAAGTTTTTGACATCATCACCTCTGAACTTCATCCTCACACCACTGCTCTCATGCACTAGAACTAAAGGCCTCTAGGAGGCACTGAAGACTCATCCTGATGCACGAGGTTGTCCACGGTCTTAAAGGTGATGGGCAAGTTATGTGTCTTTCTAATCTGAATAGGGCATCAAAGCCAGGACTTGGAAGGACTAATGGAATTAGAAGGAAATAATTTAAAGTTCAGAGATTTTGTCAGGATGGGGCTTTATTCAATCAACAATGATTCCAATGATCTGGTGGTGGTGTTATTATTTTGACAATAATAATAAATTAGCTTCCTACCTGGTTTCATGTTTCCTAGCTTGTCCATCTGGAGTATCATCAGCATATCTACATCTCTTGCCTCAAGATGCCTAGTGCCTCCTTTCACTGTCAGTGTCAAGAACTCAGAATTTGAGGCTAATGCTGCCCTTCCATGCCCACTCTCTGACCACCTCTGCATACTCTGTAATCTTCCCCTTGGCTCCTTTTCACCTGCTGTTGAGTCTACCAGGAATTATCCCTTTCCCCCTCTTTTCCTAGATCTATTATATATCATTTCCTCTCCTTTCCTTGGAATTTTTTTTTTTTTGACTTCTCTCTTCCATGGACTGCCTCCAATACCTAGGGTTTGTTCTATATGAGTTGATAAAACATTGGTTATAAAATGAGGGTTCTCACTGCTGTTACTACTGGAATAGTGACTTCCCTGTAAAGTGTGAACAGGGGTAACACGGGGGCCTGTAGGATGCTGAGTGTCGCAGGAAGCAGTTCTTGCTGTGCTCACCTATTCTCACAAGAACTGCATTGATCATGAATTGGGGAATCAATGCCTGTGGCTCAAATGCTTTTCTAAGACGCCTGCACACATTGATCACACCAGATCCTCTCTGTGGGGCTACTGACAAAACGCATTTTGAATATGATTCTGAATCTCTGCGCTGAGTAAGGTACTTCAGAGCAGCTTGAAGCCGTACTAGAGCTCGTCTTTTAAACTGTTGGATATGATTCCAGCAAAGTGGACATAACTGAACTCTCCTCCCTGAAATTCACTTAAATAAACTAGAACAGAAAACAGAAATAGGGAATTACCACAACTCTTGCCATACAGACTATCTGGGAGGTGCAGGCCTGAGTGACCCTGCTGACCGACAGACACTCACTCTCTGGGTTTCGCAAGTATCTGAGGTTGGGAGTGGTGGCTGGAGTCAGGGTCAAGGGCAGGCTGGATAGTCTCTAGATACAGATTCTGATCCTGGTCATATTGTCCATTTCCCCTTGTTCGTGGCCACTCATCTGTCTCTTTTCATACTTCTTTCCCTCTCTCTCCTACCTCTGAGTGCAGGGAATACTTTTTACAGTTGAGGTGAGATTTATTACTTGTTCACAGAAATCTCTCCGGTTCTACTGTGGCTTCCCTTTCAACATCACAAAGCCAAGAATTTTTCTTTTTTCTCCCTTATTTCTGCTGGGCCTTCACCTTTCTAAGTGAACTTAGAGTATGAGTATCTAGGGGCAAAGAGAAATAATAAAAAAAAACCATTCCAGTGAATTTTTTATTGTATTATCCAGCTATATATATATTTAAATTTAGGAGTAATATAGGAATATTCTCTTTATAAAAGCTCAAATGATATTAAAGTATTTAATGTGTTAAAGTAAAATAAATGTCTCCCTCTTTATAACATCCCAACCCTTCTTCCAAACCTACTTCCTTTGTAGAGATTTTTATTATTAGCTGTTTAATTTCAAGACTTTTGGTCCATGCATTTATATACATAGGTGTTTTATATATAATATATAAATATAGCTTTATAGAGATTTTTGATTCATAAATTACATCATACCATATATATTCTAAAATTAACATTTTTGATTGGCTATCTTTTAACGTCTTTAATACAGATATTCAATACAAATCTTTAGTATAGATCCATTCTAGTTTTTGGATAAGTGTAATTTATTCTAGTGACAAATTATGATGATCTATTTTCTTATTGATGGGCATTTTGAGAAAGAATGCCCCTTTTCTCCTGTAATTGTGTTGTGAATTTAGCTGTTAACCCAACTATATTTCTTCTAAGTATTCAGTGGGTATCACTAATGTACAATAAGATATTTTGAATGGTCTCCAGTTTCCCTCTGGATTATTGACATCTTAAACTCTGCACTTCAATTTTCCCTCAGTATCTAGAATTTTGTTATGACTATTTGTCCACTTAAGGTTGGGTAATTACATGATTGATTCCTTTTTGTTTTTCCCTTCTCTTTCCAAGGTATTGAATTTGATTGTGGCTTATGAATTTGTGCAAAATGCTAATGTTTGAGTCAGGACATTGGGCCCTTGACTATGCAACTTAACCTGTCTGGGCTTCAGCTTCCTTATGTGTAATGCAGGCTGGGGCCAGCGGACCTTTAAAATGCTGTTATTTCTTTGATTCACTCTCACTTCTTGATCTGCTGCTACTTGAAATAAGAGCTCTGTATAGTTAATATTTGTTGAGTGGTGTTTCCTTTTTTTAACCTTAGGTTGGTCACAATGGAATTGGTCACACTCTTTAGTTATTTACTTTTACATATGTTTAGCTCTTAATATTAATATTTTGTATATTAATAGCTCTTGTTACTGTTTTAAATAATATCTTACTTTTTCTTACTTTTCTCTTACATTTTCTAATTTGCTATTGCTAGTATAGAGGAGCTTGATTGATTTTTAAAATTTGTAGATCTTGTATCTATCTGCCTGTTGAACTATCTTATTAGTTCCTACTAGTTTATCTGTGGATTCTTTGGGTTTCCTAGATGCATGATGATATTAAATGTAAATAATGTATTCTGTGAATAACTTTAGTTCAACATAATACATTTTATAGATACTTTTAAAACACATAATAAACTTTTCTATACCAATTTTAGATTTCCCCCTCCCCAGAGGTAACCAACATAAAAGATTTGCAAGTATCCTGTTCATATTTTAATTATTTTCTTGTATATAGAAATTTACATACATACACATATATGTATTTATAATCAATTATGTAAAATTGATTTAAATGTTTATATAATAATTATAATCTAACATCTTACATTTTATATTTATTTCAATCAATATTATGCTTTTAAGATTTATCCTAGTCAATTCATGTAGATCTAGGTCCTATTTTTTTTTAATTCATTTTTATTGTTAGACTTATTGGGGTGACATCTGTTAGCAAGGATTACATAGGTTTCAGGCATACAATTCTACAGTGCATTGTCAACTTGTTGTATAATAAGTTCATCACCCAGTGTGAGTTCTCTTTCCATCACCTTATATTTAGCTTCCCCCCGTCCTCTCCCACCCCCTTCCCTTTCTCCCCTCCCTAACCCACTCGTCCCCAGATAAACATTAAACTGTTGATTGTGTCCATGGGTTGTTTGTTTGTTTGTTCATTTCTTTTCTCTTTGTTGCCTTCAGTTTTATATTCCGCATATGAGTGAAGTCATACAGTTCCTTGTTTTTTCCATCTGGCTTATTTCACTAAGCATGACGATCTTCAGGTCCATCCATTTTGTCACAAATGGCAATATTTCATCTTTTCTTACAGCTGAGTAATATTCCATTGTGTATATGTACCACAGCTTCTTTATCCAGTCGTCTGTCGCAGGGCACTTTGCTTGTTTCCATGTTTTGGCCACTGTGAACAGCGCTGCAATGAACATTGGGGTACATAAGTCTTTGTGGACAAAGGTTTTAAAGTCTTTTGGGTAGATCCCCAGAAGGGGGATTGCTGGGTCACATGGTAACCCCATTCCCAATTTTCTGAGGAAACTCCACACTGTCTTCCACAGTGGTTGTACCAGTTTGCACTCCCACCAGCAGTGTTAAAATTTTTATTAAATTTATTGAGGTGACATTTGTTAATCAAATTTATTGGGATGACACTGGTTAATAAAATTGTATAAGTTTAAATTATGTATTCTATAATACATGATTTATGTAAGTATACTGCATTGGATGTACACTGCCCAAAGTTAAATCTCCTTTTGTCACCATATATTTGACCCTCTTTTCCCTTTTCTACCTCCTCCCTCCCCCTTACCCTCTGGTTGTCTGTGTCTATGAGTTATTGCTTGTTTGTTTTTCTTGTCATTTTGTTGCTTTCAGTTTTATATTCCACATACAAATGAAACTGTATGATTCTTTTTTTTTTATCTGACATATTTCACTTAGCATGCTTATCTCAAGATCCATTCATATTGTTGCAAATGAAAGTATTTCACCTTTTCTTATGGCTGAGTAATATTCCATTGTGTATATGTATCACGTCTCTTTTATTCAATTGTCTATCAAAGGACTATTTGGTTGTTTCCATGTCTTGGCCACCATGAATAGTGTGCAATGAATTATGAATAAATGTTTTCAGAATTTTTTGGTTGATACCCAGAAGAAGAATTGCTGGTCATATGGTAATTCTATTCTTAATATTTTGAGGAACCTCCATAAGAAGATATGCAAATGGTCAACAGATATATGAAAAGATGCTCAACTTCACCAGCTATTAGGAAAATGCAAATCAAAACCACAATGAGATATCACCTCACACCTGTTCAAGTGGCTATTATCAACAAGGCAAATAATAATGAGTGCTGGAGAGGCTGGGGAGAAAAATGTACCCTCGTACACTGCTGGTGGGAATGTAAATTGGTACAGCCACTATGTAAAAGAGTACGGAAGAATATTTTTTTCTTTCTCTTGGGCAAACTCTATTTTTAGTGGTCCTTTTCTTGTCTCCTTACCATCCTGACTCCATCCTTTATATTTTATTTCAATAACCTTCAGCCTCCTTTCCTAATTTCCTCACAAACATTTAGAGTCTATTCCTCATCACTTAGAGGACGTTGTTGAAAAGGGATGATTTCACATGTTATCTTGCAATTATGAAAGCTTCCCAGTCTGGCAACCCACAAAAGCAGGTCCATGGAGACCCGCAGTTGAGTTTCAAACCTTTTTAAGAACAAAGCTCACACCAAGAATAACTCTCAGCAAATTAGAGTCCCTGGACAATTGTCTAAACTAAGTTTTGTGTTCATATTCAATTAAGATTTAGGTAAAATTTGTGGGTTAAATGTGTCTTAAGATTCCACTTAAATAGAACCTGCCCCCCAAAATCCCCAAAAAACAAAAATTGGAAGAAAATTTCACATAAACACATTTGAGAATGGTTCTGTTTCACGAACTGTGAAGAGTACCTGCTGCACGTTGTGAAGATTACTGGTTTTTAATCCATACTAAGGTCTGTGTGTGAGCATGTGCACACACATGTGTGCATGTGTGTGTGCTTAAGGTTTAAGGTTGTGGTATGTTGGAGGTGGGGATAAAGTTGAAAGGGTATTATGAGCACTAGTTACTTCTCCAGACAAGCTCACTGGAGTTGCCCATTGTCTTGTCTGCAATAGTTGCATCAGACCTAACAGATTCTAGCTGTTTCTACCATGCTTTTTGGAGCAACCTGTAAGTGCAAAGGCCTGAGGTTCCCTCTGTAGGTTTCTCAGTTCACAGTCCACTTGGAGATTTCCTGCCCTAATCACAGTGCTGCCAACTCTCTGACCTGAGCACTCTGCTGTTCTGGGCCCCTGAACTCCCCCTCCTTGTCATTCCTGGAGAATATGTTTCCTGGTTAAATTTTTTTTCCAATATTTTTCTTGGCTTAACTCTTCCCTCTTTGACACACTCTACTTTTTTCCTAAAGACCTGAAGCTCCCACCTTTTTAATAGTAGATTTTGATGGCTTACTAAACCTAGAGTCAGAATCATTATCAATAGAAAAACTACTTTATCTTTTCTCAGGGGTCATGAGAAATTAATTTTTAACCCCATCATATAATAATAAAATTAGCTAAAAATTACTGAGAAAGCATCATAAGCTTGGTACTCTTTTAAGTTCTTGAGAAGACTGGTCCTCAGAATGACTGTCTGAGGCAAATGCCATTATCATATAGGATGAGCCCCTCTGCTCTAAGTGAACCATGGGTACAACTCCTGGACCTTTGGGAATTTTGTTCTGCAGTCTTGGGTTCAGCTGGGACGAGATCACACTAGCCTAAAGTATGTGGGGGTTGATGAAGAATTTATTCATACTTGAGGTTACTGTACACTATAGTCATATCAGGTACTAAGAAATCTCAAGATCAGTGAGGTGCCCCTGGCCCAAATAAAACACACCTATCCAGATTGTTCTAGGTACAGAAAACCTCTGGCCCATGGTGGTTCTGAGCTGGTTCTGTTTGTTCCCACCACATGCAGGTGCAGTGGCTCCCCATGTTCACCCCCCCCACCCCATCACTCCTCTAAGTGTCTGGTCCATCCCACAACTCAAGGGTTTATGAATGTCCTGGCATAGTGGACACAGAATAAGTTGGAAGCCCCTGTACGCCCCCTCCCTGGGTACCTCTCTCATCGAGGAGATGTGGGTGACATGCTGGCTGCTGGAGACACATGCTTGCACGGAGGCAAGTAGCCTGGGCTCAGGATGCTTGCTCTGTACTTGGGTGTGTATTCCCACTTGGGTGTGAATTCTAGTAAATTCTCTTGTCCACTCACCTCTGCCTTCTTTCCATCCTCAGCCAAAGGAATCCTTTTCATCACAGGGTAGGATCTTTGCTTTGTTTTTCTTCATCATATTCTTTTCCCAAAATCTGCTCATTGCCAGTTGTTTGTACTCTGCAGATTCCTTTTCTCTCACTTCATCTCTGTTCTATCCTCTCTTCCCTCCTGAGTGGCCTGCTGACTCAGTGGATGTAGGTCTAAAGATAGCAAGAAATGCCAGCAATTCCAAAATAGCAAACAGTACAGTCACATCAGGAAAACTCCAAAACATTCATCCTGCCGTATTAAACAAAATACACAAAAGGTGTATTAGAAATCTCAGTGTAAAAATTCAGATGATATAGAAATTGAGTAAAATGATTTTTTTCTTTACTCCTTCCCCTATTTATTCCAATCCTTTCTTAATGTGATTAACCATTTGATTTGTAAACTTTTAGACATTTTTCTATGCACACACTTTGCCTTTTCCACATAGAGTATGAACTAGGTCACCTCCAACATGCTGCAATTTTATGACTCACTTTCTCTTACTGAGTCATCTGACAGAACAGTCCTTTCCATGGGGAACTATTTCCAATAACTAACTAAAAGTAACTAAGCACTCAGTGCTTACTCTGTGTCAGGCACTCTCCTGATGTTTTTCTATGTAATTATAGTATATAATTTTCACGTGACAGACAAGTGCAGTTAAGTACAGGTAAATACACAGGCCAAGCGACTTGCCCGAGACATTGGAGCAAATCAAAGTCCCTGTCTTTAATCACTTCGCTCTGTTGCTTTCATCTGAGAGACTTGATGACTTTGCCACTGAAACCTTTAAATATCACATTACATTTTTTACATCTCTAAAACAAGCATGGGGTTGATATATGGGCTTACTATTTTTAAAAAGCCTTATGCAGCTGGATGAAGGTAACCAGGGACTGTAAGATTCAAGATTTCCTGCTAACATTTAAAAACAGCTTGAATACAATTTACATAATGTCAAGTCTAGGATATAGTCCAAATAGTAACAGAAAATAATGAATATATGTAGAAAGTACTTAACCTTGACAAGTTCTAAGAGTGTAGGATTAGTGGGGCCAAAGGAGAGACCCAGAGAACACCTTGCTCTGTCTATCCTAGGCCTTTGGAAGAATTTTACCGACTGCCAAGGTCCCTGGAGTGGTTACTCAGCTCACTTCTTAGTACAGAAGCTTCCTCAGTTTGATAGAATCATAAAGAAGCCTTAAATTTGGTTACAGTTTTACATTCTTGGTGCAATAATATTTTCAAAGTGTGGGAGGATATCTAGCTATGAAAATATCCTTGGAGAGGTTTGCTTATTAAGTTTGCCTTTTTCAATCTTCCTAGAACTTTTTTACTAAATACCAAGAGGTTCTCTTCATTTTTCAGATTCATGTTGTTTTCCCTTTGCCTAATAAATTTTCAATACTTTTTGATGAGCCATTCATGTTGGAAACATATTTCTTTAAAGAAGATAGTGACAATGACAAATAGAAAAAGCCCTAAAATGAGGATACACTTCATTTTAGCCAATTAATTGAAATGGAAAGTTCATGCTCATTGTTCAGGATATAGAAATAAAAGTCAAGGATCAACTAACTGGTACATCCCTGGGGTCCTTATGAGACCCTTTCATTTCTGATGAGTCAGGTTACAAATAAAATAGTGAAGGTTTAGTTAAATTTGAATGTCAGAAAAACAATGAATATATATTTAATATAAGTATGTCTCAAATATTGCATAGAATATACTTATACTAAAAATAATTATTTTTTTTATTTATCTGAAATGAAAATTTAACTGGATATCCTGTAATTTTTATTTATTAATTATTTTAAATAAATTTATTGGGGTGACATTGGTTAGTAAAATTATGTAGGTTATTGTCTACATGTTGCACTGTGTTCTCACCACCCAGAGTCATTTCTTTTTCTGTCACCATATATTTGAATCTTCCTCTCTCCTCCTCCACCCCCTTCTCCCTTTTTCTCTGGCAACTACTAAACTGATGTCTGTGTCTGTAATTTTATTTTTATTGACTAAATCTAACAACTCTACTGATGAGCTATGGTGGCCACAGCGAAGGGATAGTACACACAGGCCCTTGGACAGCCACGAGTTGCTTGAGGAGCTCTAGGTAGAGTATGACATCTTTCATTAAAGTAGCTCAGAAGCCATGGGCAGTTATTGACTGCAAATACTTTCTTGTACTTCTCTGAGGTGGGATGAACCTGTCTCTTCATGGTCTTTTAGGAAGTCTGGAAGCCCATCAAGGGGCAGTCCCAAAGTCAGTCTCATCCTTACAACCATGTTTCCAATTCAAAGTGCAGTCTTCCTGGAATTAGCTGCATGTGACTAATGGGATATGAGAAGGTTTGTGAAACTTGGGATTAACACAGCCTTTGCCCTTTATGGGAAAAGTTTTGTAATCCTGGGAGGTTTAATAGGAGCAATGTGAAAAATTCCAGGTCCCAAGCTAGACAGAAATATTCTTGCTGTACTGATGGATGTGTGACCAGGCCCTCATGGTCCAGAGAATGAGGAGTTGATCTTAGACAGACAGACCCAAACTTGGATGTTTCTGGGGGACCTAGTAAAGACCTGAGTTCCAAGTTCAGTTTTTATGGCTGTGGAGACAGCAATGAACTACACCTAGGATCCAGAAGCCAATCATGGAGAAGACCATGGCTTCATCAGCTGTGAAGGCCTTCATGGTTGGTTTTACTCAGATTGTGTTTCAAAGGTGGAGCTTGTTTATAACTATGGAGGTCCAGAAAGTTCTCTGATGTGCTCTTTGGACTTTTATTCCAAGAGAGAGAGGGAGAGCAGGGCTGAAGCTATAGAAATGCCATGAATTTCTGCCAGTGCTGCTCCCTGAAGTGGGAAGAGGGGTTTTTGTCTGCTTAGTAGCCTGTGGTAGCATTGTGAAAGGAAACTTCTACCCCTGGCTCACAGGATTTCACATGTGGTAGGAAAAGAGGGATCATATTTAGGTAACACTGGTATTACTGGGCTCAAAGAAAACAAATGATTCGAAGTGGGGTTGTCTGGGATGGGATGGATGTTGTTGGAATTTTACAAATGCTACAGAACCAGGGAATACCACCAAAAGTATTGGGTTGTGATTTGGGTTGCAGGTAAGAGGGTGAGGGTGACCTCATACAACTGGACAACTTCTCTCCCATCCATCCATCCATCCATCCATCCATCCATCCAATAGGTATTTATTGAGATACTATTATGTGCCACTAACTATGTTAGGGTTTTTTTTTAATTTAATTTAATTTTTTTATTGTTAGACTTATTGGGGTGACGTCTGTTAGCAAGGATTACATAGGTCTCAGGCATACAATTCTACAGTGCATTGTCAACGATGTATAATAAGTTCACCACCTAATGTGACTTCTCTTTCCATCACCTTATATTTAGCTTCCCCCCCTCCTCTCCCACCCCTTCCCCTTTCTCCCCTCCCTAACCCACTCGTCCCCAAATAAACATTAAACTATTGATTGTGTCCATGGGTTATTTGTTTGTTCATTTCTTTTTTCTTTGCTTTCAGTTTTATATTCCGCATATGAGTGAAGTCATACAGTTCTTTGTTTTTTCTGTCTGGCTTATTTCACGTTTTGAGATACAATAGTAAGGAAAGATTCTCAGGCTTTAAGGAGTTTAGTCAGAGAGCCTCATAAATAAGTAGGCAACTATGAAATAGGAAGTAAGTCATTTGATAGAGGAGGTAGGGTTTCTGTGGGTACAAACAGGAAGGTCAAGTAATTAGGTAGGGGATTGGAGACCCAAGGGGATATTTTTAAAGAACGTGATATTAGAGATCTGCAGGGTGAGTAGAAAGTTACCAGGACCTTCCTAGGTAAAGACGGAGGGAACGAGAGAGTTTTAGGCAAAGGAACAAGTCCATACAGAATCATTAAGATGAAAATACTGTCATACCTCAGTACTCGACTGCTTTGAAACTCGTTGCATTTGGTACTTGATGCATTTTGACACAAGAATTTTGTCCCAGTCCTCGTCATTTGTTTGGTAATCGATGCACAAGCCAGAACTTGTCAGTATGATTGCTTCACGACTCACTACCCTTTCCAGCTGAAATAAAAGGTCGCATGTTAGTCACGTGGTGGCTCTTGCCCTGTGCACATCCCCTTGCCGTCCTAACTTCTGTTAGTTTTGAGTATTTTTGGTTTGGGAATCCATAAAGTTTGTTTCCATTATTCCTTATGGGAAAAATTTGATTGGTGCTCCTTGCTTTTGGTACTCGTCATGTCTCCTGAAACCAGTTACTGACAATTACTGTAATGACAAGTACTGAGGGACCATGTGTTGTATGTTCTTCAGTACGGCTGAGGCACGTAATCCAAGAGTGGAGGGTGACAGAAGATGTGGCTGGAAAGAGAGGGAGGGTCCTGAGGCCGCATTAACAAGTTTAAACTGTTCTGTGGGTTGTGGGGATTCACTGAAGGCAACAATTGGAGGACTTCACTAGATGTGTGTTTTAGAAGACTCACATAGGTACGTAAGTGTAGTGTGTGGATCTAACTGGGCATCAACGCGGCGGTAGGCTCAAAATGTTCTGTGTGTGGACCAGTTCACACATGAGACTCCGCAGGTTACTGGAATCAAGAAGGACAGCAAGTGTTGTTCCCCCACCCCTGTTTTTAATGTGAGGGTAGGCCAGAGGCGGCCATGTCTTAGTTCTATTAAGAGCAACATGAAATCAGTGAACTCTCTTAAGATTCTGCAAGGCAGATTTTTTTTTTTTTTTGTATTATTGTAGATTATCTCAAGACCCTTTTAAGGGCCATTGCTATAGAAAAGGAGTCTGGCACAGGTAGCACCTGACTGGAAAGAACAGCTGGCAGAAAGAAACAGAATGTGAAGAATTATAGGGCAGGGTGCTAGAAGAATATAACAGCTAAAGAACTTCCAAAATCACAGCTTTGTAACTCCTGTTCTTCTCTATCTTCTCTTCCTGACCTCCAGCCTTGTGAGAGTGAACGGGCGTTCTAGACAACTTTGGTCAGATTCCTTTCATGGGGACTTCCTAGACAATGAAAAGCTTCTTTCTTGCTCAGGAGAAGAAAGACTAATTTTCAGCCATGGTAACTGAGTGAGCTGCACCACCTGAGATGTATGCACAGATTGTAGAGGTGGGGGACACGTACTTCCTGTAAGTTTGTCCAAAGAAATCTCTCTGGTCCAAACCTGTGTCAGCTCTAAATGCAGTGCTGTTGCCATAGAACAACGGCCTTGCCTTTCGGGCTTCCTTCAAATGACACAATAAATTTATGATTAAACTTTGCCATAGGTAACCACTTTTGCTTTGATGGAAATTATAAAAAACAAAACAAAACAGAACATCTCTCTCTCCTTAAAACTTGTTGCCGAATACTTCATATACCCAAGACCCTCCCTTCCACCAAAGTGTAGGGGTATATGTGTGAGATTCATACATGCTCAGACAGCTAAGAGGTAATCTTAAAATCAGAAAGACGGATTTAGTGTATCTATATGAATTAAGTCCAATACACATTTATGCATAGATTGGTCTAAGTCTCTTAGTATCCTAAAATATTTACCCCATTGTTTGTTTTAAAAGAAGAAAACTTAAGCCTGGCTTAGGAAGAGGAGCCACTCCTGGAAGCCTCTTTTGCTTTACTTTTGAGGAAGGTAAAATACTGGCATGGCACCAGTTCCAGGATGTGAAGGTAGCCTCTAGTCATATTGTTTTTTTTTGTTTTTTTGTATGTGGGCAGCTCCCTGGCTGGGAATCGAACCCAGGCCGCAGCACTGACAGCACCAGCGCCGAAGCCTTAAGCCACTGTACCACCAGGGAGCTCCCCACTAGTCATCCTGATGAAAGACCTTCGGTTCCTTCAAGCACAGGTGCTGTGAAAGCTTTCTTTTTCTCAATATGTGTGTCGGTGCCTATATCTATTTTTGGATTAAAATTGTGTGTCACAATCAAAGTGCCTAATTGTGGCAGACACTCCTCCTCTTTCCCCCGCCCAACACCTTGTGATTTGAAAGTAAAATTCCCCGAGCAGTGATAATGCTGCTTATCGTCTTTATTAGTCACTTGGTATTATTTGTAAGTTCCAAACAGCTACTGATGGTAGAGCCCTCCAGCTCTCCATTTCTGAGTGTGTTGCATGATCCCATTTGATTATGAAAATGCAATTTTTAATTCCCAACTACCAATTACTATGAAATATTACTACCATAAAACTTCAGTGTTCTCCATGGAATTTGTTGGAGTAGGACTTGAAATTCAATGTTAATTCTTAGACTGGCTTCCTAGTTTGTGGCTTATTTGAACTCACATTCTTCTGTCTGTTGACCACTTCTTCCAAAGCTTTTGTTTAGAAATTAAGCCGGTAAAATAAAATAGAAGACCGTCCTCATGATGTTCCCTTGCTTTGATACAAATAATTAAGAATGAGCAGTAATAGCATTAGAGGGCTTAACGTTTTAAGGTTTTAAGAGTGATTTGGAGAATCAGGAGTAAAAATGGACTAATACAAGTGAGTGTGAAATATTACTTTGCTTAAAATACTATTTAGACTAGATAAGAATTTAGGTTTATTATAAAAATGATTAGACTTAAAGTTCTAACACTCAGATGTTCTTTGAAAATCTGTTTTAAAGTTCTAATAGAAGATCTTAGAGTAAAATTGCCATTTGGTGAAATGTAGAAGGTAAAAAGGTGAAAGAAAATTCAGATGGGCAGGAGGCTGCAAAAAGGAAACCTCCCGCCCAGGACCAGACAGTGCGAATGGAAGTCAGATGGGAAAGGAAGCAGAGCAGAGGTGGTTTTGTAATTCCTGGAGGACGCAGCTCTTTGAAAGTGCTGACCACAAAGGGACAGGTGCAAAGTGCTAAATCAGAGCTTCTTGTAAAGTCCCCACTGAGGAATGGCAGGGCCATCAGAGTGGGAAGTTTTCTCCATTTTCGGTACACAGGTTGAAATTTGAAAGAGAGAAAGACACAGATCTTTCTTTGAAAGTGGGGGACTGTGATGTTGTTTAGACAGAATTTCCAGAGCTCATGACATGCTCCTGCTCAGGAAAACACGGCTGTCAGTTTAGGGACCTTTGAAAGTCATGGGAGGCAGAAAGACGTTGGCATCCAAGAGCCCAACTTCCTCATCTGTAAGTTGGTGATGATAATCATAGTAATGTTTGAATGTTAACCCTTTCACTGCACTAATTGACTTCAAATTGTTTTTTCAAAAATGTGTCAAAAAGCCACAAAAAAATAAAAAGTTGACTTTTTGACTATTTTGTGCATTTAATAACATTTTGAGCTACTTTGCATATAAATGACATTTTTAATTAAATTTTTTGTTATATGGTAATAAATTTACCATTATATTGAATTTTAGCAAAAAATACCCAAAACATACTAAGTGGTATCAATTAGATTTAAGTATAGATAAGTTAGAATCTAATGGCATTGATAGCATAAAAAATTTATTACAAAATGTTACTCAATGTGGCATACAGAGCATCTTTGTTGTGGATAGCGCAAGCCACAGGAAAACATTAAAAAGTCTTGTAAATGGAGGAAAGTCCTTGAAACAGTTTCACACTGAATAACAATTTTACAGTAATTACAGTATTTATATTTTTAAGTAAATACTATTAAAGGTGGAATATTTTATTAAAATAAATGATTACACTGAAGTATACAAATTTCCCATTGTTATTCATTCTTGAAAAACACAAGTATAGAAAAATGTAATCTGCTTTCCTAAACTTCCTGTCTGGAACACTGACAGGATTTTTTATATTCTACTTTTGAGTGATAATTCTCAAAACAAGAAACAACACACATTGCTGAATTTCCAGGACCCATAGCACAATAATACACAATTTGTGTTCATTTGCAAACATGTTTCCCCTTTTTGCACACTGTGAGGGCATAATGCTTCAGGTTTTGAGCTCATGGGATACACTCGAATGCCACAGTCAGTGGATGGAAATATTCATTCAGATGAATATTCATCACAGCAAAAGGGTTAAATGAGGTCATGAACTTTGGGCACTCAGTGCAGTATCTGACAAACAGGAACTATTTAGTAAATGCTAACGAGCAATCGTGTTTCAAATGATAGAGAACAGTGCATTTAAGGCTTTTGTTGACAGAAATTTCTTACAATCTATAATGATGCTAAGATCACTTGTGAAACCCTCTGAATTTGATTTTGTCACATGTCTTCTATTGGCAGTTCATTCAGTGCTTCTCCCCTGTCTCTGAGACCCACCATTCCGGGTACGCAGCACACTTTCAACTGCAGGTATCTGCCATTTTCCCAGCACAGGGTCTTCTTCTGAAGCTGTAGGGGTTTTTCTCCGTGTGCAGAGAGCAGGGAGGAAGTGAGGGGAATTGATGGCTGCCCAGGAGCAGCCCCCAACCAATGAATGATGGGAACGTGTACATACAAGCCCCAGTCCCCTTGTCCTTCAAGTAGAATAACTGTGTTTCTCAGCTTCTCCGTGGATTAGCTCTAGTTGGCCACAGTATTCCCCAGCTCGCAGTGCACGCTTTACGGCTGCCTTTTCCTCTCTCGCTTTCTTACTTTCCTACCAGGATTTCTCCCATTTGTCAAATTAATTGTTTGAACTGAATGTTTATAACTGGGTTTGATTCTGGGGGAATACATATGAAGTCATTTTCTTGAGAAAAAAAGTTGTCAAGTTGCCTTCTATTAAAGATATTAATACTAGAAAAAGTAAAAACTTTTTGTATGGTTAACTCATACTTCCCTATACATATTATTTGGCTACAGTATTGTTTAAATAATTATACAGTGTATTCTCTACACATGTTATTTAGCTACAGTATTGTTTAAAAATTACATAATGTAGAAGTGATACAAAAAGCATTAAGGGCACTACTGATTTTATAATTAAACACATTCACTTTAAGCATCGAAGAGTAGCCATCAATTATGTGAAGTGCTAAGGGAAAAATAATCTAAGATAAAACAGTTAATGATTTAAGAATAATTACAATGTCATTTGCAATAATTGAGTCCTGCTGAATCCAATTGTCTGCATACAAGAGTGATTGGTGTCATAGGAATACTAGATTAAGTCGATAGCTATTGACCAAGTTTAAAAGAATGAATATGGGAAGGGAATGGATGGTTGTTCATTCTCTTTTATTTCTTAGCTACTAAAAATGAGTAATAGAAAGTGCTATTCTCCACTGTTTTCACATTGTTCTCTTACTTGAAAAAGAAAAAAAAAATAGAAACAAAGTATAATCTCTTTCTTAAGAAAAGGTACTTTATTGATATTCTTAAAGACAATTTTAACCAGTCAGTCATAACTGCATAATTTAGAGAAGTAGCTTGAATTTGAATTTAGAGCCCATTTCTAGGAGGCAAATGAAACGAGGCAAAAGGAAGGGATTAAATGGGAAAGGAAGGTTAGGAGCATAGCTGGAACCTTTGTATAATCACAGCTCAATGTTTGAAAGTGCTTTAATTCTTCATCATAAATATAAAAACTGGGCCAGAGACACCTAAAATGTATAGTAAATGTTGATATGATATTGTCTTCATGAGACCTGTTCATATTTTTTTCTGATGCAGATGAAGCCCGAATTTCGTGTCTCCCTAGCTTTACGTTTCTAGTTTCATGCATTGATCACTTACTTGATTTTGGAAAGCTCTTCCATCTGTGTGTCTGGTGGCATGAGATAAGAAATCACCCTCTCTTACTGGTGATGCCTACCCACAGCTTGGACAAAGGACAGCTTGGACTACACATTTGATGTTTTGGCTCTACATGCTAGGATGGCTTGCAAATAGTATCAGTGGTTATATCATGAAAATAGAAATTTTTAAACTTTATTTTTGTCAGTCATTGATTCCTTTTTTCAAATAAAATATTCTGTAGAACTCCAAAGTATAAAATATATTATGAAAATACTGATTCAACAAACAGATAGTTGAAGATAGTAAAAGACTGCTGTGTCCTCTCAGGACACTACAGTTATTATTCATCCAGAAACCCAATGTGAGGATAGAAGAAATTCCATTTCAAAATGGAATCATCAACACATATCTAACCACTGCTTGTGTTTTTAAATCATAAACATGAAAGTCAGATAAGCACAGAAAACTTCTAATAAGTACTAAAAGATTTATAATTCAATCATATTAAGACATTATTTGTTAGAAATTAATGTGTTATTGAATGATTGTTATGTGATAAGACTAGGCTCTGGGCAGATGAGTCTGAATCCTATATTGTATGTAAATGGGAGGGGCATTTTATTGTAGAACTGGGTTATTGGTAAGGGAAAAATGAATTCTCCTATCATATAAATGTTATAGAATGAGATTTACTGGGATAAGCTTAAAGAATATGTATTTAGCAAATTATACCAAGAGGTATCATGTTGGGAGATGTTTAAAGAACACAGATTCTCCATTCTCCTCAATTCTTCCTGTCTTAGTTGCATGAAATCCAGAGTGGGGTCTCATCTAACCCTTTGCAATCCAAATTTGTCACCCTGAAAATCCAGCATGACTCCCCATTGTGATTTTCAAATCTGCCATTAAGCAACCAGCCATTGAAAGCCGGCTCTTACAGTTTCTTACTGCACCACTAGCCCTATCTTAACTGCATTGCCCACAGGGTCCACGACAGCCCAGGTACTGCACGTGCCCAGTGTAGAATGGCCTTGACAGAGCCTTTCACACACATGGGGACTTGATTACACATCTTTAGAAATGAGAAGAAGCCAAGCACTGGCCTGTTAAAAAAAAAGACCGGGGGCTAATCTACACTCTTGCTAGTTAATATTAATAACACTTTTAAAGGAAGCTCATTTATATACACAGGTTTGGTAGAAGAAGCTTTACACTGAGATTTGCAGACAAGAATGAGTTAACCAGACAATATCTTGGGAGAGGGTTCACCTAAATGTATTAAAATTGGATACACAACACATGTGAGTTAGTGATTTCTAGTATATTCCCACAGTGTTAAAATATGCATAAAAATAAAAATCTGGGCCAAATTATTTGTATATAACACTTGAAATAGCTATGCAGGATTTTAGAGCTTTGAGGATGATAGCTTAAAAATAAATCCTGAAATGACATTTCTGATTTGGAGAAATTGGATTATTGCCGTTTTACAAATGAAGAAAAAGCACACACGTGCGCACACATACACACACACCCACACTTATGGCTGACTTAGGCATAAGTAATGGTAACTCAGTGGCAGACATGAAAAGTGGAGCTCAGATTTTCTGTGCTGAAGTCTAGGAAGCTAATGAACTCAACTTTCAGTTAGCAGAGTGCAGCACGGAAGTTCCTGATACAGCTAGATTATTTAATTTGGTGTAAAATAAAATTCATTTCATTCAAGTGGGAACTATCATTTCCTCAAAACTAATAGTGGGATATAATTTCCTGTTACTTAGATTTTGCTCCATTGACTGAAGGCTTGGTAATGATAAAGAAATTAAAATGTAAAGCTGTGTGCAGGAATAATCATTAGGCTATGAGAACACAACCCAGTAAAGAATTGTAGGCCACTGTCTTAGGCTATGAAATCTTCCATAATAATTTTTCTAATAGTTTTGAAGCCATCATGTTGTAGTGAATATCAAAACTTAACTGACTCAGTTTGTAGATTGTGAAGTGTCTGCAGGAAACAAAGTGTCAATTGTTTTTCCCTAAATTGATGCTAAAGTACATTTCTAATAGATTATCATTTAGATGTCCATCATTGAAAGATAATCTTTTTCTTTAAGAGTAAAATTCAGGATAGTCTACTCTAGACTGAAGATTTGGGTAGATTTTTGCATTCAATCTCATTCTCATGGGGCATTTTGAATTTTTCCCTCTTTATTGTAGAGTCAGGGGGAACCTGCACAAGGTATTTGCCTTGGAAATACAAGATTTGTGTAGTGGAGGAAGATATTGGGTGAGTATTTACTAAAACTATTTAGTTTGCTCATTCAGAAGATAATTTCAGGTTATCCCAAAGGATGAGAAGGGATCTAGAAATAGAAGATGAAGTCAAGAGTAGAAGCAGAACAATGTGAGATCCAGGGGCGTGTAGCATGGAGGGGTCTCTTTTTATTTTTATTGATTATTTCAGGTGTGTGATTTATTACTTGTGGAGGGCAGATGTGAATATATGCTTTGTGTATGTGCAATCTTCTCATTTCCTTTCACTGAGAATCCCTAGAGTAGGGTGGTATTAGAGTCAGTGATTGTTAATGAATATGAATCAACAAAGAAGACCTCAAAAAAGAGTTCAATGAAAGAACTTTAATAACTAATAATTACATGAGAAGATAGGGCATGTTTCAGTCAAAAAATGCAAAGAAAGACAACATTTTATTAATAATATATGCTATCTCCATAACATATGCTTGCACTCACTGGGATAATTCTAAGAGTAAGAAAGTCCTTTGAGGTTAATTGGGTTGTTACAGGACTTCTACTACTCTGAAAACACTTTTTTTTCTTTTTTGGTCTTCTTCATAAGAATACTTACAGACTTTTTAGACTAGATACAATGACCTAGAACAAGCTTGTCCAACATGCAGCCCAGGGTGGCTTTGAATGCAGCCCAACACAAATTTGTAAACTTTCTTAAAACATTACAAGAATTATACATGGACTTTTTAAAAAAGCTCTTTAGCTATGGTTAGTGTTAGTGTGTTTTATGTGTGGCCCAAGACAATTCTTCTTCTTCCAATGTGGCCAGGGAAGCCAAAAGGTTGAATACCTCTGACCTAGAATGAGTAATTTCAATAGATAAAATAAATAGGCCGCTAAAGTACCTCTTAGTGGAATAGGATCAAAAAACATTGTGAACAACTGAGTATTCATTTATTTATTCAAGGAAAATGTTGGGGAAATGACTCTGGTTCTGGGTCAGATGTTGCTTTACAACCTGAATTAGTGGCAACAGGGACTTGCTGTGTCACTTCAGAAAGGATGTATTGACTAATACATCACTCTTTTGGTGGCATTCTGTCTCATTATTTGCCACAGCTGAGAGGACAAGATCTTCCACAAAGTTGTTTAGATGATAGGTGCTCCTTGCATGGAAGCTCTGAGTTAACTGCCTTCCTAGAAATTCCTTTCCAGCTCAAGCTGGGATTGCAGAAGCCATTCAACAAATGAACACTGGGCCAGCTATTCTATCTATAACTCACGGATGCTCTTCAACTTGTCTATAGCCTGGTACAATTTGTCTGCACCGGTGCTGTAGGAGGAAAGCTATTAAATTTTCATTTATGCTGGCATTTCACAAGAGGCATTCAAGCCTCCCATAGCTGCGAAGGGTTGCACTCTTAACTGATAGGATTCAAAGGAATTTCAAGTTACAGAGAGAAGCAGGACGTGTAGGCCATGACTCGGTTTGTCCATAATGTCTCTTGGTTTCTTAATTCATTCAGTGTCTTGTCCTCCCCTGCCCCTTCAGATGCTGTTGTGCCAGATTCATTAACTGATTAACCCTCCTCTTCATTTTAATGTCCAATATTTTCGTTATCCAAGAAATAAACAGTGGCTTCACTGGTGGGCTGCTGAACTTCAGCTTGTTTTGAATTTGCTAGTTAACTGCAGTTTACTCTTCAAGGCTTGCCCAAAGTTATCATTCTGTGATATGAGGTGAAGAAACTAATTAGAAAAAAGCCAAAAGACTAGATCAACACATAAATAGACTATTTTTTCATCCAAACACCGAAGGAAGAGAGGCATATAGGCTAAATACATCCTAGCAGGGCATGGCAGGTCTAAAGTGAGTGGGAAAAGGAGACCAATATGGAACTCCTGTGGCCCTCTGATTGGAGACTGGGTGGGGGAGGGTAGGTAAAGGGACATCTTTAATTCCTTTTATTTGGTTTAAGAAATAATTTCATCCTCGCATCTGAATATGTCTGAACACAAGTCCAAGTTAAATACAGTGAAACTCTTTGAACTCTTGATGTTATTGGTGGGAGGCCTATACCTGCTGTGTGAGATGGCTGCCCAAGGTGGGTCTTTTCATCTGTTCTACGTACCTGTGAGAAAGGATGTTAAGATAGCTATGTATGTTAGAGGACCTATGGTATGTCAGTGCATTGTGCTGTGATATTTTTCTTCTTTTTCTCCTTATCCTCCTCATTCTCCTCAGAACATATAGAAGAAGGCAGAAGTTGCCTAGCCTCCTTTTATACTATCTTCAATTTTGAAAGCACCATGTGTGCCTGGCTGTGTCAAGCGTGTGGCCATCTTTTTAATACCCACAACAAGCAGCAGAGGTAAGCATTAAACATCATTTTAGAGATAGGGAACTGAGGTTCAGAGACAAACTCATGTCAGGAAATGTAAATAGTGAGCGATACAGCTGAGCTTGAGATCCATATCTCATAATGAAACCCGCCCTCCCCCCCCCGCCCCACAAGACTGATCTGCATTAACTCTGAATTCGTGTTTTCTTTAAAACAGTTTGGAGAAAAAGAGGCCAAGTCTTTGGGGTTAAAAAGAAATTTCACAGACCTGAATCTCAAAATAATTTTAGACTAAAGAAACAATAAGCAGTGGGAGCCCAGGCCTGCTCACCTTGTCAGGGATTGGAATATTTGCTATCTTCATAATCTTTCCTCTGTTTCATCAAATTTAAGTTGGTTATGTTTCAATAAAAAATGGCCACTAAAACTTAAAGTTGGACAATTTAGCATCATCTTTTGAGACTTGACAGTCAGTGAATGCTTTTTTCTCTATTGCTATGTCATAAGGGCAAATATAGTTCTTATTATGAAAATCTGGTTTTATTCTTCTTTATATTCTACACGGAAATTACATTAAGCCTTAGTGATCTTTATGCAAAAGAGACATAATTGGTGAGTCAGAAGCAGTGTGAGCAGTTGCTCACCCAGTAAGCACTGCTCCTGTGGTTTGATAAACGGGTTTTGGATGAAATACAGCAGTTGTCTAGGAGGGTTTGGGAAGTCAAATGCTGAGAAATAATAGTTGCACGGGTCTCATGGGTGGCTGTTGTGAAGTAGATTATCATTATGCATGTAGGGATTTGTCTAAATCCCAAACACTGAGAATAACTATCTCCAGGAAGTGGCACATGGCTTTTATGATGTGAATATTCTGCAACTCGAGGCTGTGAGGAGTTTCAGTAAAAAGAGGAGCAGCACATAGGTCAGTTGTATTTTGCCCACCTAGACAGGCCTTTGCTTCTGAAGCTTGGCATGTGTTTGGACACAATACCTCCCTCTGATGTGTGCCTCAGGCATTGTGGGCAAGTGTTTGGTCACCACCGTGTTGCTAGTGGATTAAGGGGCTGCTTGCTGATGGAGTTTATTGGCAGCTCCTTGTGTGTCTTTCTGCTGTTCTTACACCCCATGAACTTGGGAGCTTTGTTTCTGCTCTTGGAGCTGGTTGTTTCAAGGGTTGAAAATTTATACACTTAAACCTTGTCAAAAGCTTAATTGGCACAAATTAAAAAAAAATTTCTTTACATTCGTAACTAAAAATTTTTTCAACCTTTTGCAGTTTATTTTGTTGAAGTGTTCTCTTATTCATTGTGAATTTGCTATTAATTCTCAATTCATGCAAATATTGCATTTGGTATGTTCTTTCTTGATTGTTAATTTTATGTTATTCACTGCCCATTGATATTTAAACTCCTTAAGCATGTACGGTGGCACTGAGCACGCAAAGCAAGTTTGAGGTTCTCAGAGCCCTCTGAAGCAGGAAAGATGAAAAAAAATGTGTATCAGAATCTTCACCTTTTCAGAGGAAGTGGGGCTGGAACTTTCAATGTTTTAAAATATGTAAAATTATTGCTCTCCTAAACCACAAGATAGTTTCAGCATCCATGAGGCAATTTTGTGTGTTTCAGAAGAAGGATCTTTACCTGCTCTCTCTGTTACATTCAGGGGTTGATAAATAATCCTTTGGGCCTCTACATCTGTCCTATTACTCATCTCAAGACTTCATTCTCTTAAACTGTACCAGCAGACTTCAACCTACCCTGTGATAATAAGTAGTTTGGTGTCTGTTCTAAGTTGTCTTGCGAATAATGTATGAGAATCATCAGGTTCACTAAAATTCTTTTGGTCTGAAATGTTTTCACTTATCGTTTTCCCCTCATTTCGCTCAACCAGCCCTTCTAACCTTTCTTTCTTGTTTCCATTGATTTCCCCCTGTAAGTCAAAGTCCTTATAATCAATCCTGCCATGGAAGGTGGACGCAGAGTTCACCCAGATGGATCAGGTTTTCACGCCTACCAAAGTGGGAAGATACTGTGAAGAGGAAATATGTGAAGTTCCTATGGAGGGTGTGTCGTGAGACTCACTTGGCATGTAAGCAACAAACTTTCATGATTCTCAGCTTTTGTCTTAATTTTTTCTTTAAAAATTGTGGTAAAATATATCTAAAATGTAATTTACTATTTTAACCATTTAACAAAATGGTATATAGTTCAGTGGCATTCACATTGTTGTGCAACCACCACCACTACTTATCTCCATCTGAAAAATGAGAACTCTGTGCCCATTAAACAACAATTCCTCGTTCCCATCTCCCCCCACCCCTGGCACTACCATTCCACTTTCTGCCTCTATGAATGTTATATCTTATATAAGTGGAATCATACAATATTTGTTCTTCTGTGACTGGCTTACTTTACTTACCATAATATCTTCCAGAGTCAGCCAATGGTGTAGCATGTGTCAGGCTTCCTTCCTGTTTAAGGCTGCAGAATATTCCACTGTGTGTATACACCACATTCTACTCATTCATTCACTGATGAACACTTGGGTTGCTTCTACCTTTTGGCTGTTGTGAATAATGCTTCTATAAACACGGGTGGACAAATATCTTTTCAAATTCTTGCTTTCAATTCTTTTGAGTATACATGTGTATCCAGAAGTGAAATTTTTGGGTCACGTGGTGATTCTATTTTTAGTTTCTTCAGGAACTGCAATAATGTTTTCTGTAATGGTTGCACTGCTTTATAGTTCCACCAGCAGTATACAAGGGTTACAGTTTCTCCACATCTTTATCAATACTTATTCTTTTTCCTCTTTTTAAAAATACTAACCCTTCTACTGAGTGTTACATGGTATCTCACTGTAGTTTTGATTTGTATTTTCCTATGATTAGTATCGTAAATCATCTTTTCATGTACTGTTTGGCTATTTGTATAATTTCTTTAGAGAAATGCCCATTTAAGTCCTCTGGCCATTTTTTAATTAGGTTGTTTGATTTTTTTTGGTGTTGAGTTGTAGAATTCTTTATATACAAGGGCTGTCCGAAAAAAAATCCAGCCATTAATGCCTCTATTTTTCACATTAAATGGCTAGATATTTTCTGGACAGTCCTTGTATTCTGCATATCAACCTCTTATCAAATCTGTAATTTACAAATATTTTCTTTGATTCTATCAGTTGCCTTTTCTTGTTAATAGTGTTTTTTGATGCACAAAGATTTAAAATTTGATATAGTCTAATTTATTTATTTTGCTGCCTCTGCAGCCTTTGTCTTTTAATGTTAAATCTCTTCATGGTGTTTTTATCCTGAAAGAATAATCTTGGTTACCTTACTCTTTCCTAAAACTTCACATTATAGGCCTCTAATTAACCTCCCTGCTCACCGTGCTTTGCACTCTGGCAGACAATGAAGTCCTCCCAGGCCCGAATGCTGCCCCACCTGGAGCAGCGAGCAGGCTGAGGGGCCAAGAGGCCTTCCACCCCCATGCTAATGAATGTCTGTCTGCTTATGCTTTCCCCGAGCTGCAGTTCTGTTCTACACAATAACATTTCATTTGATTTGCTCGATAGCCTCAGAAACCCACCTTTTTTCCTGTCTATTTATTTACCATTCACTGGTGCTTACATTTTCTGTTTGTGCAGTTTTATCTCTATTAGTGTGATCTGAAAAACTAATGAGCATACTAAATGCCCTAATCTAGGTAAGGATTTATTTTTTAATTATTTTTATTTTCAAGAAGCTGTTTAATGTAAATCAATTTGCTTCATATGAGGTCAGACAATCAGTTTTGCAAACTCATCCCAGAACAAGTGCCACACACACCCCACCACTGAGCATCACCACGGCCACCACACTCAATGCCCCCAGAAGCCACGCACCAAGCCAGCGCCCCCTCTACCCCCCAAAGCAACCCCGCAGCTCGCCTTCTGGAAGGGCCATCAGAGCTGCCGTCACCCCCTAAATCCGACAACCAAGTACCCACACCCGCCACCACGCGCTCACGCCGGCAGCTCTGCACAGACAACCCGGTGAGGAGTCACAACCTTGGCGAGTTTGTGCAGTGCCTCCAACGCGAGCGCAGGGCGGCAAGTCGCGACCCCAACTGTCAGATTTTGGGTGGACCAGGTGCCAGTGTTGGTGCCCAGCCTCTGGAGGTGATAGGTCATTGTTTTAAAATGTCCCTTTTTAAAGCAGTTTAACCTTCTTGTGGAACAAAGTGGGAGCTCTGTGCGGCCGGTAAGAGCAGCTGCTGCTCTGTTTCGAGCAGGGGACGAAGGGGGTCAGCTGCTGCTGTCCCTGCTCTAGCCCCTGAAGCCCCTCTGAACCTACACGGCGGCTTCGTGGAGTCTGCTTAGGAAAGAAGGGCCTGTTGGTGGGTTGGGGCATGGCGCCCCATCATTCACCCCGCCCCCCCAGTCCTACTCACATCCAAGCAATTTAGCTTTTGTGTGGTGAATGTTAAGGAGCTCATGTAACATTCAAGCTAAACAACAGGGTTCTCTGCCTGAAATAGCCTTCAAAGACCCTCAGTCCAGGGTACTGGCCCAAACAGTAATCCACATGGAACTGAGGGCTTGTAACTGTGACAGACTGCTTCTGTCACCCCAGTGTGGATAGTGACCCAGGGTACTGATGAATACTTTATGTAGGGAAGATTCAAAAGCCAGAGGAGAGCCACCGGTAAGGGGGTCAGCTACTGAGACCCTAGAGACTTAATTTTAATCTGTAGAAATTATAAAGTAGAAGGGAACTCAGACGTTACTAGCCCAGAGGCTGTAAATGCTGTTTGGTTTGCATAGCATTTTAAAAGTGAGTTGGCAGCATTAAAAAAACCAGAAATGTTTATGTACATATCATGATTCTACCTTGTCTTGAAAATATCAGAAAACCTGACCACACAAGGCCCAAGGTTCTGTATAGCAGGGATGAATCACCAGGGGGACTTTAAAAAAAAAACACAATGTCCAGTTTGCATCCCAGGTACATTAAATGATATTTTCTGTAGTTAAAACCCAGATATATTTTTTTAAAATGTGTTAAAAATTACATGACAGTAAATTTATCATTTTAACTATTTTGAAGTGTACAGTTTGGTTATGTTAGGTATATTTACGTTGTTGAGCAATATAGGCTCGTAAAACTATTTCATCTTTCAAAACTGAAATTCTACATCCATGTGATAGGATTTCCTTTTGTGAAGCTGCTTAATATTTCACGGTGTATATACAGCATTTTGTTTACCCATTCACCTGTCAATGAATTTTCAAGGGGACGTTTCCATTTCCAGTTATTGTGAATAATGCTGCTATGAACAAGCTCAGGCAGACATCTCTTCAAGATCCTGCTTTGAATTTTTTTTGGATATATACCCAGAAGTGGGATTGCTGGATCATATATTTCAAATTTATTTTTTATTTTATTTTTAAGGTTTTGAGAAGCCTCCATGCTCTTTTCCATAATGGCTGCACCATTTTGCATTTCCACCAAGAGTGCAAGAAGAGGGCTCCAAGCTCTCCACATCCTTGTCAACACTGGTCCTTCTGTTCTTTGGTATCGGCCATTCTAATGGGTGTGACATGATATCTCATGGTAGTTGTGATTTGAATTTCTCTTATATTTTATATCTTTTTATATGCTTGCTGGCCACTTTCATGTCTTCTTTGGAGAATTGTCTGTTGGAGTTCTTTGCCCATTTTTTATTTTGTTATTTGTTTCTTTGTTATTTAGTTGTAGAAGTTTCTCAGATGTTGTAGACATTAACCCCATATCAGGTATATGATTTTCAAATATTTTCTCCTACTTTATAGGTTGCCTTTTCACACTGCTGAGTGTTTCCTTTGCTGCACAGAAGTTTTAAAGTTTGATGTAGTCCAATTTGTCTATTTTTGCATGTTGTCTCTGCTTTTGGTGTCATATTAAAAATAATCATTGCCAAATCCAAAGTCCTGAAGTTTTCCCTTATGTTTCTTCTAGCAGTTTTAGAGTTTTACGTGTTTTTTATAACCAGATGGAATATAAAATTAACTGGGATATGAGATATAGTGTATGATTAAGATGAAAAAGTACCAGTTCCAAAATTTATAAAATAATTCTATTTTAGCATAATTACTTCTTATGCAAAAATAATATTGGATTTTAGTGGTAACCATTCAAATTATGATATGCGTAGTGACTTAAACTTATTATAAATTCAACAAATAATATAATTTAGTAAATTGCATCAGCTATTAGAATGATTGTTTAATCATTCTTGTAAGAATTAAAGTTTGGTATTATAACTGAAAGTAGAAATTGTTTTTTATGGTATTCATTCATCCATATATATCCTGGAGTGAAGCTGTGGTTGTGGAAAGTCTGATAAAAGAGCTGTAGTTTGTAAGCTTTTTAGTGACCTTTTGTAGCACAGCATTTAGCTGTATAATTTAAAATTAAGTTCACTTTTGGGCATTTGGGTATGTATCTGTGAAAACTGATTTTTCTCCTTGAGATTTCATAATTATGCTCAGTGAATATATTTTATTTTAACGCTCAAGGTCTCCTATTTTGCATATATATAGATATAGATATATATGTGTGTGTGTATATATGTGTGTATATTTGCCTTCATATGCCTACTTCACTGTCTTAAGAATAAAGTCTTCTCCTATGTGCCTATGTGTTAGGTCTTAATATCCTGTGTACTCATGTGGATTACTTTAAACTATAATAGTCTTAGCAATAAAAGAAGTATTGTGAATCTTCATTCAGTGCCTTCTCATCTTTCTCTTAATATGTTTAAAATTTTTTCCTCTGTGTCTTCTGAAACAGGGCTTCTTTTTGCCCACAAAACAGTAAGAAAGAAGATGGATAAAGCAAGTTTTAAAGTATTGTTTTTCTTTTTTTTTTAATTCATTTTTATTGATGGACTTTTGGGGTGACATTTGTTAGCAAGGATTACATAGGTTTCAGGCATACAATCCTACAGTGCATTGTCAGCTTGTTGTATAATAAGTTCACCACCTAATGTGAGTTCTCTTTCCATCACCCTGTACCTAGCTTCCCCTCCTCCTCTCCCACCCCCTCCCCAGTATTGTTTTTCTTTACCTCAGCTTTGGCCCATACTGTTTTCTCAACTCTGACAATTGTTCATAAATTTGTTCATGGGTACGTTTTGAATTTTCTCCAGCTTTCTTTTGCTGTTCTCTTTGCTATGTACCATTAGGCTTTGTAGATGTTTAAGTTCTTCAGGAACAATGAATTGGCCCTTCTGCCTACTTTGTTCACAATTGACTCTGTCCTAGCAAGCTGTCAGGACACGGTATGGTATGGTGCTGCCATCCTTCCTCTGTGCCCAGTTCTGTGAAATGCTGTGACAGAACTGTCCCCCTAGGAGTCTGTGGGATAGGCCATGCTGACTATGCAGGTGATACTGTTTAAAAATGGAGTGTGTCACCTACGTTAGCTCATTGGTGGCCTGAGAGAGTTTTCCCATCATATTATTTTATGCCCTTGGAGAATCTAAGTGCCAGGAAGAACTTCATCTCCATGAATAAACACTGTTTATAACATTATGGTGCTAGTCACACTAAGTAACTACAAAACAGCAAAAAGTTAGTTTACTGTCCTTTCCTTCTATGCCTATCCTACCAACCCAGGGAGCTTTGGCTTATGGCTGTGCTGTGTTAAAATGTGTTCTTTTCCTTAGACTCGTGTTCCAAATACCAGGGCAGCTCTGGGCTCCATAATCACTTTTGATCAATGGTTCTCAAACTTCTTGGGGCTATTAATCCCACCAAGAATCTAAAGAAAGGCATGGACGCTCTAGGGGAAATAAACTTAAGCACATAGAATATTGTAGAAATAACTCCCATGTCTTCATAGATTGCCCTAAAGTTTTATTTTAGAGTCTTAAAGATAACTAACTTTCGTTGTTTGATTACCATGCCAAGTACCATGCGAGGCATGTTACTTGAGTCATCTCAATTAATCCTGACAATGGCCTGTTAAGACAGAGTCTATGTTATATCATGCTATAGGACAAGGAAATGGAGGCATAGAGAGATACAGTAGCTAGGTCACACAGGAAGTAAACAGGGAAGCTGGAATAGCACCCAGTCATTCTGATGCCAGAGCTGGAGACCATTATAGACCACATTTTAGAACCCTTGCTTTGGAGAATTTAATTTGGTTTTAGGCTGAATTCTAATCTGTAGAAGCATCTGGGCAATAAAGAGGGTTCTGAGTCACTGAGGGACTCAGTGGTGTGGTTCATAGATCAGCAGCTTTGACTTTACCTGAGCATTTGTTAGAAATGCAAAAATCTTCTATTTTGCCCAAGAACTACAGAATTTTAATTAGATCCTCTAGGAGATTTGTATGCACATTACAGTTTGAGAAGTATTGACTTAGCATCAGCAACCTAGACAGCCCCTAAAAACATTTTCATCTTAAAATTAAATTTTTGGTAATTTTTGGTAATATTGCCGGTGATTCCCAGTGATCTGACTGGTAATGATGGTGGTGGAGGAGAAGTGGTACAGAGGGAGGCGGAGTCAGCACTCAATGATTACACGTGGGAACAACATACTGGCTTCTAGTAGGTCTCCCTGCTCTGAATTAATTATAAGGTCTATGTAGAATGTTCCTTTAAATGAGAGCATTCTAGAATTGAGAAGTAAATTAATAAAAATGCCATTGTCATTTGGTAGCTGCATGCCTTCAGGGCACAGGACGGTTCTGGGTAGTATGAGGCTATGGATAGCCATAAAAGCTGCAGCAAGGAAAGATGTAATGTTTCCTAAATATTTCCTGCTAGGCACTGCCACTGCGGTAGGTTTTTAGAACCAGTAGGGTTGTGTCAGACCTGGCGAGCCGGTTCCTCTGAGCTGATTGCCTACTGTGCCCATTCCTGGTACCCTTGCTTAATGACCTGGTTTTTTTTTTAATCTCAAATGTTGACTACTCTCTTAGATTCCCCACTTAACATTGGTGCCAGGGCCTTTTTGAGGACTGAATTTCCTCTTGAATTGTTACCATCTTCAATTGGGTTTTGCAAATAACCCTTTCTTGTTTCTAAAGTATAGTAAATTCAAGTTCCCATGGCTACATGGTGGTATATGCCTAAATTGGGGCTTTTACCAAGCGGTAGTCCTTTGCACTCGGATTTCTTGCGCTGGAGGAGTCTCTGCTGCCATTGAGAGCAGTCATTATGATTAATTCACAGGATCATAGGAAGGGACCTTTTTAATCCTTTTAGGTACATTCTGGAATATAAGAACATTCTGTGGAAGAGTGGGATAAAGTGAGTAAAATGCCCTTACAGACATCCTTTCTCTGTGAGAACTTGAGACCAGCAAAGATTTTGCACTTTAATAGGTTCTGGGATAGATATTGGACTTTGGTGATGCTGAGTGGAGAGATTGTTATTTGAATGTTAAGAGAGCTCTGTGTGCTTTCTAGCTGAGCAGGGAGTGTGAAATTTATTTAGAAATGTAACATCAGCTGAAAATGAAGAGTCTCTTAAAACAAAAACAGCGCTGCTAATAATTTTGATTCTTGTAACAGGAGTGCTCTATAAAAGTGGTACTAAAAATTCTCTTCTTAAAAAATCTTACTTCATTATTATTGAAAGTATGGTACAACTTCTTCAAGTGATAAAGCTATAGAAGTCACAGTGTTTCAGAATGTTTAATATGGGGATCTACATTTGAATTCAAAGAAACACACAAAATTGATATTGAACATTTATATGATTACCACTGAGGCCTATTGGTATTTAGCCTGAGAGTAGCATTGCCTAAGGTGCAGGAAAATGCACATCTTTGACATTAGATAGACACATATCCCATTGAATATGTGGGTCTTATCAACCATGGGAATTTTGCTTTTCCTTCAATTACTCATTTGAAACAAGTGATAACTGAAAGAGTAAGCAATGTGTAAACTCCTCTGGGGAGGGGGAATATCTCCATATGAGATATTGCTACATTAAGGTACCTTGATGTATAGATTAATTTTTCATTAATTAATGATTATCCAAAAATCAGAGCAAACAGTTTCTTGCCAACAGGAATAGAGGAATTACTGCAAACCTTGGAAATGTCAAAGTGCCAACCACTTTGAAAAGATGGTTCAATGGAAGACATAGAACTGCAAGTTTACTTACAGTACCTGGAAATATTTCCTCATTGGGAATGTTTCTTATTGGGAAATAACTTACAAAATTAAAATAAATTAAATTAATTCATACTCTGCTCATTTCCAAAGAAGATTTGCATTTGATAATACTCTTCTAAAACTTAGGAAAATTCAAAGTTGCCTAAGAAGACAAAGTGCATCAATTGTGAACCATCTATTTGTCTTCTGACATTTTACTGGTGATCACCAGAATCATTTGGATATCTATAAGCAATATTCTTGCACAAGGGGAAAAAAGTCCAGACTGTAGTTCAACATTTTTGGCAGTCTTGAAAAATATAATAATGAAAAAAGTTGTCAGGCGCCTTAATTAAAGCTCTATGTGTGGCTCTTCTGCATATGCAAATTATCCTCAGTGGTTTCATTTGTGAGGAAAGGTTAAAGTGAGTTAGCATTTGGACTATTGATTGAAAAGAAAGAGAAGATCTTGCCAATGAATCAAATAAAGTGTGTATTAAATTTATTTGCTGTTTTGCTTGTACCTCCAACTGTAGGCAGTACCCATACTGCAGGAAGATCCTTTTTGTTGATCCCTTTAGATCACTGAAGCCTCCATTTACATATTGAAGGGTCTGTCAAATAGTGATTGTGTCTGGAAAAGTATTTTGGGGTGTTTTTCCCCTAATGCCACACAAATTTATGTGGGTGACATTCTGAAGGAAATGTCATGAAAATAAACTAGCTCTGATGTTTCTCATGCTGATCTGTCAGCGGTCTTGAAATTGAGAAAAATGAGGTTTGAGAGGAAGACATGGGAGAAGTTGGAGAAGGTCGCTGGGGACCAGGAACAAGGGAAAGATAAAACATCAAGTTAGAGAGATGGAAGGGCAGTAACATTTTATGGAAGAGAGTCTGAGAAAATAAGTTAGAGAAACAAAGACAAAGGAACAGAAAAAGAATATTTGTTCTCAATTTTTTCATCAGGATTTGAATTTTTTAAAAAGTATATTTCTTTTCAAGTTAATATTTGTAAGCACTTCCTGTGCATCTGGCACTATACTAACTGATTTACTTTTTGTTTTATTAGATTTTATTATTACAACCCTATGAAGAAACAGTCAAGCTAGTAAATAACCTTTAAATATGTGAACTCTAGAGCTTGAGTATCTGGGGTTGGAATCCCTGATGTGCCATTTATTTGCTCTGTGATTTGGGGCATAGTAACCTTTCTGTACCCCAGTTAATTCATCTGTGAAATGGTGATAATACTAGTATATATTTCATAAAGTCATGGTGATTGTTACTAGGTTGATATATGTAAAGCATTTAGAATACAATCTACACATGAAAGCAAAATGTTGACCATTGTTATTAATATTATTTTTATGAACATTCCAATTTAAAAGTTGAGGCTCAGAAAAGTCAAGACACAGTCTCAAGATATCTCAGTTGGTTTCAAACCCTGGTGAATCTGACTTGAGAACCCATGCTTTTAATCCATATCCCGTAAGGTGATAGAAGATAGTTTGTAACTCCAACATCAAATGGCTCTTTTTATGGGTTACTTAGACCTTGTGATTTTGCTTAGATTGCCCCCTTAAGCAGATCCTATGACAAGGGCTTGATGGGTAGTTCCCAAGTATATGACTTTTCTTGGTGTATATATTAACTGATTATTAATTAAGTACTATAACCAAATCCAGTAAAGCAGAATACACATGACATCTAGGAAAAAGTGAAACAGGGAGGAAGGAAGCCAATCCAAAGATGGATGTTAAAGAAGTGGCTGGGGGCAGCTGGGGCTCAGTGTTGCCAAGGCCCCACTGGACTTGTATAGAATGTGCCTCAGAATTACCCACCAGGGATGAGGGAGGTGGAGTGTTCATTTACCAGTTTGTATCCTCTGTCAATCAAGAATTGTTCCAGGGGTGTTAATGTCCCTGCATTTCCAGCTTTGCATATGACCTAGCACAGCCCAGAATCTCAGTGAACAGAGAAGGCTGGGGCAGAAAGTAAGGAAAAGGCAGTGCAGCTGTGGTGTGGCATTTTGTCAGAGGTTTTATTTGTGGCACAGCTGATTGCTACAGCCATCTGAGCAAAGTGATGGGCCAAGGACATGTACAAAGTATCGGATGCACTCCCCTTACTTCAGTATACACACTGATTACATAAGATATTTGTTCCACGTTTGTGCATGTAAAATTTCTGTAATCAGCACTGGGTCATTGAGGAGATTAAATGAGATGTGAATGAAAGTGCTCGGGAAAATATAAATCACACAGAGTATAACACTCTACATGTTATATGGAGATCTCCAAAGCTGAAGGTCAAATAGTGGTTGAACAATTTTTTTTAAACAATTAATCTATGGTTACTTTTGAAATCAATGCCTCTATCATTTCACTATATAACTGTATCTGTATTTCAGCAGAAGAAAATTTGCCGTGGGAGCCCAAGGGCATACACGACTGAGTTATAAATTGATTGTTTATATGATTCTTTGGACTGGAAAACTCCAAACAATTCATCTGCCCAATGCTTAGTCACTTGGCTACTTGCTATCTTGGATGATACACCCTTAATATTTTGAGGTAAAAATTAAATAGAACAGAATAAAAATTCATCTTGACTAGGTTAAACTCTGAGCTTGTTTAGCACTTCCTGTATTTAGTGGAAATCAATCTGTGCCCTGGTTTCAGAACTAAAATACTGTTTTGAAATGTTTACTTTTTCAATATTGTCTCCCTGCCTTGTGTTTGAATGCTCACCCCTTCACTTACCCACTGTGGGAGATTGATCTCATTATTTGACCTCTCTGGGCTTTAATTTCCTCATTGCAAGATTGAGAAAGTATTAATATTTAATTTAATGAACTGTTATGAGGATGACTGTAATGTATTTGGAAGAGTTCTTGGAACATAAAGGCATACAATATATGTCAGCTGCTATTATTATTATTTGTTTTGACAAAGATCTGTAGCTTTATTTTCTGAGTATTTAAATGTAGTGGTTATTTTTATTAATACAATTTAATGATGAGCTGCTCTAATCTAACATTTCATATGAAATAGAAAGCTCTGGAATCGTCTTGATGTTCTACTAAGAGATAAGTTTAAAATCTTTGACCCTCTGAGGAGACCTCTGACATCATGGAAGCACGTGGCCTTTCTAAAGTTGATTTTCTAAACAGAAAATTGATAGCCCTGTCCATACTGCTTTAGAAACAATTTGAAAATGTCAAGTACCTGGGAAAGGAGTAATGATTTTGATGATAATGCTGTGTATTCAGAGAGATCGTTTTCCCCTCAAACAGCATGAAATGACTTGTGTTCTTATTCCACGTGCTTCTCATGTATTTGATGAAGGAGACTTGGACACACATAGTATCTGTATAACAGATCTGTCTCATAGACTTATATAGAAGGTTGTAAGTAGTGCAGTATAATAAGGACTATGACTCCATTTTTGATGTTTGATCACTCTTTCTTCTTCACCTTCAGCTTCATTTCTGGACAAACTGCTAAGAAAGTATGGTTGCTCTCTCCTTTGGTGCTGGTGGGAAAGTCAGTGCACACGGTCACGTGCCTGTACACAGGAGCTCTCAAGCCATCCTCGCCTTCTGCCCACCATAAACCCCCATGCCGGTCTCCTTTCCCCACTCTTGCAGGACATTTTCCATCCAGCTTGAGGCCGGCCCTGCTCTCCCCAGAAGACCTCATGATGTAAGTAATAAACCTTTTCATACCCTCTTGTGGTGTGTCTTCAGTCTTAACATTCCAACCAATTTTTGTGGGGGAGGGTCTATCTTGTTTCTTCATTGTGGCTACAGCACCTAGCTATTGGCTTGAACTGAAAGGAACCAAGGTTCCTTGGAGAAATGGCTGAGTCCAGGTCCGGGGAAACAAAACCACAAGGGAAGTCTGGGGTATTTTGTCATGCCCTAAAGCATGAAAGTGCTTAAAGATGAAAGGGGTCATGTCAAAAGACCTGCCAAAATGGGACACCTTGAGCATTGGAAAGAATAAGAATAGTACTGGCTTATATCACAGTTAATATAAATCTATAGCACTACAGACAGAAAAGATGAAAAATGTGAGAGGGAGACAGAAGAAATAAAGGGGGAAAGCTCTTCTTTACAAAAGATTATTCACTAATAAATGTGGACGAATAGAGAGAATTGGTAAAAATCACCATTTAGCAGCCAAATGTGATTCAAGCAAAGATCATCAAAGAATACTAGAATTTTTGAGTAAAATATTGTTAGGGTAACCGGATATTCACATGGACTCAAAGTATTATCCCACGGGTTATGTATGTCTAATGCCCAGGCAAGTGAAATACTTGTTACAAGAGAAGGTACACAACCTCACCTGTGTACTTCGCAGTCCTTATGCCAGAGTATTTAACCTGAAGCTAATGGTGAAGGGAAATCCAATACAGCATGTGGGGCATGACACAAGACAACTGGTCTTTCTCTCTGTCATGATAACAAAGACAAAAAGCAGAGTGCTCTTCTGGAAGAAATTAAACATATTAAATAGACATAATCCAATGAAATCTGTGAACCTTAATATGATTCTATATTGGAAAATAAATTCATTTTAAAAGATGGTATTGGTCAATTGGGAAAATCTGAACGTGGATATATGAAAGCGATACGGCAGTTACAGAGGAGAATGCATTTTCTTAGCGGACGTGTGGTATTTAGGGATGAGCTGTCCTGGTGTCTGTAAGTTATTTTCAGATGTTTCAGCAAATAAGTGTATAAATTCTTATGTAAAAATGAATAGAAGAAAGAAAGAAAGAGAGAGAGAGAGAGAGAGAGAGAGAGAGAAGGGAGGGTTGGAGGGAGAGAAAGGAAAATGAAAATGTTTGTATTTTGACCAATTTCAATAAATGGTATTTACCTTCTTTTTTTCCCAACTGTATTGTAAGTTTTAAAATTTTTAAATAAAAATGAAGGTTAAAAGCTCCAAATAAAGAGCAATAAAACAACGATAAAAACGATAAAAGCAACAAAAGAACTGCAGAGGAGTGTCGATGCCACCCAAATTCCAGTTACTTCCTCCGAAAGCTTAATATATTGGAACAGATGGTAGTACCTGAAAATTCTTCTTGATGTATACAATAAATAGCAATTATCGTCATGTGGAAAGACCTACTGCACAGCAGCACGCCTTCATGAATCAGTGCTATAGTCCTCTGTGTCTGGCATCTATTCGAATTACACTGCCCTGAAAGCAGGGTAAACTGTGCTCTCGGCCAACAAGGACAAATAGACAACTGACTGGGAAATCAAAAGATTTACGGTTGCTGCAAGTCTCCTTATTGTGGTACCTCATTAATATCAGATTTGATCTGAGAGTACCATGCTTGACTGCAAACGCGTGCTGACGTCTGTGATTGGAGAGCCACTGGCGAGCCTCGCCTGTGATTAACATCTCTTTGCTCATACAGGAACCACTGCTTGAGGTTGGCATTTCTGACTCGTTCACCTGAAAACAGCAGTAATTCCTCCTCCTGCTCCTGTGCCCTGAGAAAATAATTGGCATGCTCATTATCTTTTAAGAGCCTGGAGGAACTTACCCTAGTAAGACGGTGGGCAAATACATAGTTACCCAGCTCTCTTGGACTTTGTGATGCCTTTCCACAACCTGTTCCTGTTACCCTTTGCCAAGCCTTTCCCTTTCTGTAGTTTTTTTTTTTTTTTTTTAGATGACAACTGTTTTTCTTCCCTCCTGCTGTAAGACATTCTGTATGAAGAGGGATTGCCAGTCAGTGTCATATTATGAACTCAGGGTGAACACAATTGTGAAAGAGTTTTCCAGCATGACATATTCCGTCCTGGGCCTATGGAGACGCGACTATAATAATTCCATTCCCGGTTGGTTCACATATATAACATAGCGTTTTTTTGTACTTTCTTTTTTGTTTTTTTTTTTTTTAATGTTTCTTGGATTTCAGTTTTTATTTTACCACACATCATTTCTGCGCTGTAGAGAACACAGCTTGCTCTACATAAAGATGAAAACCCATAAGCCAGTTTATATGACTCAGTGGGTTTAAGCAATACGAGTTTTGGTAAAAGTGATATATGTGTGTGTTTTTGTATATATGTATGGATATGTGTGTGTGTGTGTATGTGTGGTGTGTGTGTGTGTGTGTGTGTGTGTGTGTGTGTGTATTTATTATAAGCATGCCCCAAATATTGAATGGACATGCTTATGTTAAAATGTCCAAATTTTATGTTAAAATGTTCGGATTGTTTATCCGAAATTCAAATTTAACTGGGCAGCCTATATATTTGCTATAGCTGGCAATCCTACTACAAGCTGATCTCAAAAGCTGCTAAGTCCATTTTAGGAATCTGGCTATATCCTCCAGAGTCCACAGAGAAAACAAGACCCTTGATGAAAATGAGCATTTTGTTTTCCCCCATAACAAATTGGTTTTCCTTTCTACATCTAAGGGTGACAAAACTAAACACTTGTGTGAATACAGTTACCCTATTAGCTGATGAACATTTCTCTGATGTGATCAACTTTCTTTTTGTGAACTTGCTAGGTAGTAAAATGACCTGGAGGGTGAGATTAGGAGAACACATAGAAATTTCTGCTACAGAAAACAGCACCAGATTTCAAGAAAATTGTTCAAAAGCTGGGTTTTGACGAGGATCCATCACTAGTGTTTGACTTCTCGTAATGCACTTGCCCTTTATGTATTTATTTTCTTCAATACATAATGAGCATAACATTTGCCTCAGAAGATTTTAGTTGATACCAAATGAGATCATTTATGTGCAAGCACACCATAAATATGAACTTTTAGTAAGAGTCAGAAGCTGAAAGTACAATAACACTCAAGAGAAATATTTGTAAAATTAGAGCTAATTTTGACATTTAATAATTTCTAAGAATTTATCTATTTTATCTACCTTTAAAGATATATTATTGTAATAGTATTTAGCTGTTCCTTAATTACTGACATTATGATTGTTTACCTAAAAGAACTAATAGAATCCAGAGAGGAACTATTAGAACCAATATGAGAGTTTAGCAAAGTTGTTGGCTATAATATCAACCTATAGAAATCAAAACCATTTCTCTATACCAGCAATAATCAATCAAAAAACTCCAGAATAATAACATTCCATTCACACTTGCAATAAAACTATAAAGTATTCAGGAGTTAAAATAACCTCAACTATGTAAGATCTTTATTGAGAAATCTGCCAAATTGTAATTTTCGAAAAGACAAAAATCATTCCTTTCCCGCAAATATAAAATGAACATGTGTCAAAGATTTTAAACTCATTAATAAAAGAGGGAATCAGTAAAATGTTATGGTCTGTTCAAAGAGCATCTAAGAAGCTAGGGTTTATCAGCTATTTAACAGACAAATATTAGGAAAAGATTGCTGAATTAGTTATAAAATGAATGTCCAAGAGACCATGAATCTTTACAGTTATCTGTTCCACCAGACACCAAATCTATTGGACAAAATTCTAGAAGTTAACATGATATCTCACTAAGTCTGAGAACTTTTATTAATATTAAAGTAAACAATGATGTAAATGAAGTATATCACATAGCAATCCTTTTCTTGCCTTTGTCCTCCTGCAATATTGAAAGGATATGTCACCACTTTTTGACCTTATTTTCAAGTTTTAAATTATTTTCCTGACATACTTCAAAATTCTAGTAAAGTATTTAAAAGATGATTTGAATAAATGGAGTGACATTATATGCTATTGGATGGGATGTATTACAACAATATAGATTTTTTAAAATTCAGTATATAAAGACAATGCAATTTCGATTAAAATTTCAGTTAGATATTTTAGAGAAACTACTAAAATTGTAGTTTAATTTGTAGAGAGGAATAAAAGTCCATGGTTGTCTGTTGCTTAAGGAGAAGTCATAAAGATGGAGAGCTGACCCTGTCAGATAGTAAGACATACTCTCAGGCCAGAGTTATAAAAGCAGTGAGCTATTGGTGTAGATCAAATTAATAGGTAAGTAGAGGAAAATAACACACTCAGAGACTAATGTATACATGGGAATTTGATAAACTTTAAAGGAATTATTACCACAAATCAATAGAAATTGTTTAGTTGAAGTTTTTTTTTTTAATTGGCTTACTTTATGGAGAAAAATTAAATTGGATCTCTACTTAACCCTACATAAAGGGGAGGCTCCAGACAGATTAAAGAACTAAGTTAGAAAGGAAAAAAATATACAGCTGACAGAAGAAAATGTATGATAATTTTTATAATTTAGAAATAGAAAAACACTTCAAAAATTTCAAAAGGAAACACAATAAAGTAAAAGACTGATAAATTATGTAAAAATGAAGACTTATTTCATGAAGCCTACCATGACTCAAATTAATAGATGACTGAATAGAATAAGGTATTTTTAATGTCTAAAACTGACAAGAAATGGATAATTAACAAGGAATTTCTATAAATTGACAAGTCAGTTACTGCAGTAGGAAAACAAGTAAAGAATATAAATACATAATTTATGGGAAACTCTCAATACTGACAACTACCTGAATGAATGCTGAAAGTAATAATCAGAGAAATGCAGGTTAAATTAACAATATTAAATTGGTAAAAATTAGAAAGCTGTATAATACTGAGTATTGTCAGGGAAGCAGGTAGGAGGAAGCTTCATGTGGAAGTAGAATGAGAGAGGGGAAAATAGATTGGTAGAACCATTCTGAAACAATCTGGTGTGATATAGGCAAGTTAAATATACATATATACTGTGATGTGGCAATTCTGCTCCTGAGAATTTATGCCAAAGAAAATTTCAATTATGTTTATAGTACGTAATCTTCAGTCCTAATTGAATTTTAAATAATTGAAGAAAATATTTATGAAATTATTTTTCTTTTTATAGTTAAATTTATTGGGGTGACATTGGTTAGTAAAAATTCCATAGGTTCCATGTGTACAATTCTACATCATCTATGTGTTGTGTTATGTGTTCATCACTCAGAGTCAGTTGTCTTTTCATCACCATATACTTGAGACCCCATTCCTTCTCTGTCTGAAATTCTTGTAGACATTTCTATTGCTAGTTATGCAAAAATCAACTAAGAATTAATAGGTGAAGAGTTAGTAGATATGACAACCAGGAAAAGGTAATTTTCAGGTGGAAGTCTGAAAAGCAGTGATAAATAATTTAATTCCCCGGCCATCTACTACTGTTTGGAAACCATAATTCATTTTATAATAAATTCCAAATTTTAAGGAATTTCAACTTGTCCAAATGTGTTAAGCTATAAATGGCAAATTTCTCATAGTGTCATCACAGATACAGTTTCCAAAAATAAATATTTATGGTATTAAACTTCTCAAAATCAGAAAAATTTTTAGGCATGTATGTAATTCAATTTTGCAAAATAACAGATACTGGAAAACTGATGAAAGTAGAACATACACAATGAAGACAAAGTAACAAGCATCTACTGTAAAGTGGCCTGTGGGCTTTTTTTACATGTCTTGTACAAGTTGAGACTGTTTCTTCTCTCCTGAACAATGCAATGTCCAGAGTCTCCAAATACTCATCTGCCACACAACAATCTCAGTGATAGCATTTTAGAGTTCTCCTGCAACACTTGCTTTCAGAAGGAAGACATAATGTTGTCTGGTCTAGCCCCATCTACCTTTCAAATCTTATTGACACCACTCGTCTCTCACTCCAGCCTTACTCTGGAGTATGTACACAGCCCTTCGACCTCCTCAAACGTGCTGTGTGCCCTCTCATCACGGGCCTTCTATTTATGTGTTTCCCCTGACTGGTATGTTCTGGAATGTCCTTCGACTCCCTTCGTTCATTTAACTCTCATTCTTTCTTTACATCCTGAGTCAGAAATCATTTTCTTCTTCTTGAGAACCTAATTCAGACTGGGTCCCATTGATACGGTCTCTCAGAGAATCAGATCTCTCTCTTATGGATCACTTCTACAGTTAGTAATTATACATTTATAAATGTGATTACTTGCTTAATTTTTGTCCTGTCTTCCCCAACAAACTACAAATTCCACAGGAATTGGTTCCTTAACATGCTGTTTTTATTTTTCCTTTAGGGCCCTGTTGATTATTGGGGGCATTGGTCATGTATTTTGTCTCCTCAGCACCTTTGTGCACCTTTTTTGTGTGGGGGCAATTCTTCACCTTACGACCCTACTGCTCATAATTGCAGAACCCAGAAATTTGCTTTCCTAGCCATCATGCTTTATAGCCAGGTGCAAATGTATGTCCTAGGCAGTGACACACATCCTTCCAGAGGCACATGTTGAAAGACTTCAGGAGTTGTCTCCAGTGCAAGCCATGGTGTTGTGGCTGGTGGTAGCCTTGGAGCTGGCATAATCTTGTATTTTATTTTGGAGATTGTTCCTGGAATATTGGTCACCAAACCCATGTCTGTGGCCTTCCCAGAGATTCTGAGACTTATATCCCTTAATAAATTATTTATTTTGCTTTAATGAGCTAGAACAATTTCTTTGGTTTGCAACTAAGAACCTTGAAATGAATGAATGAATAATGGAATCTCTTCGCTGCCAGCACAGATCGGATAGTCTGATGTCTATGCTGTTTTATGAAGTTACGAGGAACTTAAATTATAGATATAATCTGAGTGTTGTCTAGAGGCTTGTTATGGCCTAGCACATTTTAACCATAGGAAGCTATAAAAATGTTCTTAGATTCATGTAAATATATGCATTGCCTTCTTAATATCTATTTCTAAAAATATTCTGACAAGTAGTTTGGATTCTGTGTAATAAATTTCAGAATAATTCAGCTTTTAATGCTTACTGTTTCTTGTTTTTATAGTACATTGCTAAGCTAAAAAATTATTTGATGCTTTTGTGTCAGGAGTTATAAGGACTTCACTCGTTTTATGCTGAAAGAAGATACTTCAAATTAAACAAATAAATTGAAAAAAGATGCGTATATGCTATGATTTCGTGAATGTATGTATCTTATAAAAAAGCAATCATAACTGTATATTTTTCTGGTAATAAACTTTGGAATCTTGGATGAAAGGCCTTGAAAAGCATGAAATACAATATGGCTTGCTTTGTTGACTGAGGTAATAATAGGAGCAGTGACCTAATGGTTTAATTGGCCTTTCCTTGAACCATTTATCACTGGACCCACCCAGAACTCACCTAGCAGAGGCTTTCAAGCTCAAATGTCACTGAGACACAAACATGTGAAACACAGTTGTGAGAAGACAATTGAGAGTGGTGGAGACTATAAAGGACTGGAGTACACATGATGTACAATTTTAATAATAATAAAAGAAAGATAATCTGAGACATAGTAAAATTCTTAAGAGTTTATTTGAGCAAAAATTGATTTGAATTGGGCAGTGCCAAACCAGAAGTGGTTAGGAATGCTCCACTGACAGGATCTTGGGGAAATGCTTTTATGGAAACAAGATGGAAGCAAAGTAAAGAAATTAATGATTGGCTATAGATCCAGATTTGTTTCTTGTAATGACTCTATTTGTAAGACACTATAGTTGTTTTTAATTCCTCAAAGAATTGGTTGCAATCTGAATGACATAGAAGCTGACTCACCCATCCAACTACATTATCTTCAATTTGCTTCTGTCAAATGCTTCTTTATATCAGAAAGATCTTCAACTAAGATGGGAATAAAAAAATTCCTATGTTCTAAATTTAAAGCAGTTTGTCTTTGGAATATTTTTTTCTTTTCCTCTGGGTACACAGTTTCACTGAACTTAGAAGAGAAGGTCTAAAATGAAACGTTCCTAGCAGGCTCTGAATATCAGCTTCCTACTTGGCCAACTTCTGACCACAAAGCTTTAAAAAAATTCTTTTAAATACCTTGTCAAGTTTCAGGGGGGAGAAACTAAACATTTCCAGCAGTATTGATGTAAGAGACATTCCCCAAAGAGGATGCAAAAGATTTACCCTCCCAAAATCCAGAACCACTTCCAAAGATAACCAAAAAGATAAGAAGACAGACAATTCCCTGAGAGCTGGTAACTGTAGGACCCTAGCCACAAATGAAGTGCGACCCACTTTTCTGTCTGGTGATATTTTTTGTGTCTCCAACCTGATACGCCAAGTCAAGTTCTCAGGACACAAAGTCAGACAAACAGAAAGCAATAGCTGTCCCTGGGAGAGAAGGGAATGATAACCAAAGGGTACCTAAAGGCAAATTCACAATGTCTAATTTTCACAATTTTTTTGCCTGCCAATATGAATTTGGAAAAGACGATGACAACATGAAATTCTGCCTTCTTCTCTTGACCAAGCTCTACAAACAGAGATCTGGGACAGCTGATTTTGGTAAGATTTCTCACATTTGCTGACTTCTGCCACTTTTCCCGGGATCCCATCAGTAGGCTCTGAGGCAAGTACGGGTCTCATCTTAGCAAAACTGTAGAGGAGGAAAAATAATTTCCCCTTTGTCCTTTATAGTGAGTGCTTGGCTGACACGTATTTTTCTCAAGGGCACCTTGCAAATGGATAGCTTATCTAGGTTAAAAGTTATCCACTATGGCCATTGTAATCCAAGATTATCTTTGGTAAGGTTAACTTGCTTGTTCAACCTTAAAACAAAATTTTATTCATCTGAGGCCTTACACTGGACCCAGTTCAGTTTTTAAGTCAGACTCACTTCAGTTCCCAAGTCTGATCCAGTTTGGTCTTGGACCCATTTTTGTTCTTAACTCTAGATCTTAAACCAGTTTGACTCAGCTGGTTTCGGGACCCATTTTGGAAAAAGAAATGCTCAAATAAAGTCTGAAAACTCACAATGCAAACACAATGGAGCTAGAATCCAAGAGGAACTTACCCTTCACCTTCAGCAGCAGTGAGAAAGCAGAAGCTTAAGGGGTTCAACAGGCACCTACACCTGGATCTTAGCTTTCCCCTTTTTAGTCTTTCTGGGAAACCCCAAGGAAAAATTTTATGTCAGATTAATGCCACTATTTGTGCCCTTGCTTGTGTCTGCTGTAGCTGCTGCTCCTATCATCTCTCAGGAAAGAGGACAATGTATGAAACATGACCTACTATTGTTGTCTGTAATGCCCTGCTGTGCCAGCAGCACTCTTTCCTGGTTATCCATCTTGTGACCTTGACTCACCCTTAACCTCTTAAGCATCTTACAAAGCTAGGGCGTTAAGTTCTTCTCCATCTTTGCTGTGACTCTCACAAGCTGACTTCTTTATTTGGCCAATAGGAAATATTTATTCCTTGTTGTGTCCCGCTCCTTATTTTTAGTGGTGGTAGTAGGAGAATGTACTGCAGTAGCAATTCCTTAGTAATATCATTTTTTTAGACTTATTTGCTTTTCCTCATGAGAGGGCTGGTTTGGACAATTTGAGATTCTGCCTTCAGCTCTATGAATCTTCCCTTCCTTCTGATTTATAGTCCCTGAAGCTGAGTCTGGTCTTAGCCGAGAGGTAAGTAGGTAGGAGCAGACCTCTTAGTCAACCATTGACTACCCAATACTATCTCCATTTCAGCAGGATCTTCCTGTCCTTTGCGCCCTTTGCTTGTTTCAGTGTAGGAAGCAATACTTATAATTACTGTATACACTGTATACAGAGACATCCCAATGATAATAATCTGACGGCATTGTTTAATCCTTAAATGGTTTTATTGAGCAAAGTCTTTACCTAGGTGAGGATAACAATTTTATCAATCCAATGGAAAAAAAAATTAGTAGCAGAAGCCATCTTGCATTTTCACTCTGCATAATAAATATCTAAGTAAGTTATTTAACTTTCCAAGGGGGACATTCATTCAGTTCATAAAAATTACCCATATGAAAGGACTATTGATACCTGCTCTTGTTCCTTTTGTTCTGATAATACAGACTCACCCAAGTTGCTATTCAGCTTTCTTTTCCAATGTTAAGTGTTTATTTATTTATTTGTTTGTTTATTGGTGGTTCCCTGGCTGGGAATCGAGCCCAGGCCACAGCATTGAGAGCACCGAAGCCTAGTTACTACACCACCAGGGAACCCCTCCAATGTGAAATGTTTAAGAAAAGAAAAGAAGAAAAGAAAAGAAAAAAGAAAAGAAAAGGAGATGAACTGTGGCTTGTAGAGAACAGTCACTAGGGTGGAGTGTACTGATTCTGTGGCTCAGAGAAAAGGAGGGATAGACTCGTGGCCCTGGTCAAGCATTGTCTTCAACTCCAACAGTGCTGAAAGATGGATGTGTGCCACCAAACAACTAGAATCAGTCTGTCACACATGATAAAATGCTCTTGGTCCTCAAATTATGGGAAAAAGAGAGCTTTGCTTATCCCCAAGGACCTCTCTTTCCAAAGCTGGAAAGGTCATAAACCAATGCTAAAGAGTTTCTAATCTCTGTCCCTTTCTAGGCGTAGGACTGAGAGTTGTTTTCTTTGAATCATGACAAAATATGACAACTTCTAGTTTCTTAACCACTGAGTCATTTATGATGCTCAACATTTTCCAAGTTCTGGTCCTTTATTATGGTGAAATGCCTAATGAGCTATATTGAAGCTAAAGCTTCCCTTAGGAAAGCAGACACAACATATTGTAAATGACTGACTATACTTTGATAACTTTTGTCTCAGAAAAATGACATTCCTCATAAATGCCTGTTTTGTGCCTATTGTAACATCTTTACTTTTTTACAAGAAAAAGATCTGAGGTTTGACTGGCTTTTATTGTTAAACTTTCGCTATGATGTGTGGGAAAAATGGAGTTGCTGATGCTGAGCTTACGCCGGAAGATGACGCAGCACGTAACCGTGACTTGCACGTTCCTGGATGGCAGCCATTTTGTTGTTTACGTGCCGTAGGAGCTTGCCCCTGGCATCTTGCCACTTTTGGGCTCCTGCCTCTACGAGGTGGGTGACACTGTCTGGGAGAGAGAACTCCTGGACGCCATTTTTGTTGCTCTCCGCTTCTGGATCTACGTTTCCTTTGCGTGCCGCTCCTCAGCTTTTCTTCAGTCTGCCCGGCGGCATTGCAAACCTCCCTGGCCTTGGTCATTTGCAATATACTTGGCATCATGAACACGATCTGCAGCAGACAGGTACGGAGCCTACGGCGCCCCCAGAGGGTGGGGCGGGGGGGTGGCCTGCCACGAGTATGTGGTATTGCACGGTAAGGCTCCTCTCTGCATGGGCGCCTCCTCCGAAGTGGCCTGAGGTGGATGGGACGTCCATTGGTGTGGAGCTGGGGGGGACCTTTCGCAAGGCAAGCGCTCCCACGGCGGTCGCGGGGTGGCCCTTTCTGACAGCCTCGTGGGCAGAGACAGAGGCGACCCTGCCAGAAGCGGCACAAGTCCAGGCGCTCCAAATGGAGCTGGACTTGGTGGAGACGCGTGGGCAAGCTTTGGAGGAGACCACGCAGCTCCAGGCACTTCGAACTGAGATGGACGCGAGGAAGACGCAGGTGCAAGGTGTGGAGGAAACCAGGCAGCTGCTGGAGGGATAACACTGCTGCTTGCGGTCTGGGTCGGAAAGTGGGGGGGTTCCCCATTGTTATGTCACACTCCTTGGGGGAGGAAGGGGAACTTCCATGCTTGCCCTGTAGTGACACAAAAAATGAAATACCAGCAGCCTGTGGCCCAGGGGGGCCACCCTGTGGGTGCTCCCCAGATGACTGAGTTTACCACCTATCGCCTGTATGGTCAGGCTGAGTTCATGGAGTTGGGTAAACAATTCCAGCAAAAGACTGGTGAGCCTTTAGTCACTTGGCTTCTGTGGCTATGGGATGTGGGAGTGGTTGGCATAATGTGTATGGACCAGGAAACAGGGACGCTGGCCTCTGTGACCTTGCACCCCTCGCTGCACCAGTGCTTGCAGAACTGCTCCAAGTATGGGCAGGGGACCCACACCATGCTGGGTTGACTCATGGTGGCTATTAGAATGGTGTGGGCAATGCAGGAGATATTCCTGGAATAGTCAGTAAGTGGCAGTCTTATACAGAGTTAGTGTAAGTGTTGTGGGAGCTGGGTATGCCGAATGCCATGCTCAATTTAAATACCCAAGGTCCAGACGATGAAGGATTTACAGTACGTATGAGGAAAAATGTGTTACAAAGTGCTACCTCTTCCCTGTTTGGATCATTCATGGCAGTCCTGGCACCTTATGTGTACAGCCTCATTAACGAGGTTGCCTCGATGGTGGTGGTGTGGGGGAAGCCAAAACAAGGCACATGAACAAGGCTGTTCATGTGGTGGCCAAGAAGGCACTGGCAGCCAAGAGAGATGGGCCCTTAAAGGTGATGCGGACCCAGATGTGGGTAAATCTGGTGTTGGCTGGGATCGATAGTGAGAAAATTGATGGGAAAGCTAATGCCTATCTATTGGAGTTCTGGCACCAGCTGATGGCAGGCCAGCAGTTCACCCCACTAAGAAAGCAAGGGAAAAGCGGTGATGAGAGGGCCGTGAGGCCCAAAGCTTCAGTGGTTCACCTTAAGAATCATTTAGTACAGGAGGAGGAGGATGATCTTCCCGTTTAGCCCCTCTTCCATTTTGAAAAGGGCGAAGGCCTAGGAACCCGTCTATAAGGGATGGGTGGTGACTGATGGCCATATGTGGAATTGGCAACCCACTGGCCTCCAACTAATGTACAGGAAGTTCTAGCCCTAGTGGATATGGGTGCTGGATGTTCTCTCTTGTATGGAAATCTGGAGAAGTTCTCTGGAGCCCTGGTAGTCATTGATGGCTGTCAGGAGCAGAGCATGTGGATAAATCCTGTGGACATCCCACTGCTTACCTCTGCAGATATTCAGGGTTTATATGTCACTTGTCCCTGCGTACATCCTAGGGGGTCGATGTACTTTCAAGGGTTGTGGTTGAACACCATGGCAGATTTCCACCTCCAAGTGTGGTGGCGAAGGCAGTGGTGTGGGGACATGCTGTGCATGCTTCTTTGCAGCTGCCTTCTCCTTGATGGATTGCATGTACCAAGTAGTACAAGCTGCCGGGGGCCTATGATGCTATAATTGGGACAATACGGGAACTGGAAAAGGTGGGGATAGTACGCCCCACCTATAGTCCATTTAACTCCCCAGTATGGCCAGTGAGGAAGCCAGATGGCACCTGGCAAATGATGGTTGAATAGGGATTAAATAAGGTAGTGTCACCTTTGCATGCAGCGGCCGTGTCAGTGGTAGACCTGATGGATCACCTGAGTCAGGAGTTGGGGACCTATCATTTTGTTGCTGATCTTGTTAATGCCTTTTTCTCCACTGACATAGCCTTGGAAAGCCAAGATCAATTTGCATTCATGTGGGAAGAATGACAATGAACTTTTATAGTCCTTCCCAGGGGTACTTCCATGGCCCCACACTGTGACACAGACTGGTGGCAGCAGACTTGGCACAAAGGTCCCAACCTGATAATGTATGCCTTTATTATTACATTGATGATCTCATGTTTACTAGTGACTCTCTCGTAGATTTAGAAGGCACTGTTCCTGCTCTCCTAACCCACCTAAAAACATGTGGTTGGACACTCAATGACAAGAAGCTGCAAGGGCCTGGCTTGGGACTGTCAACTTCTGGGGGTGGTTTGGTCGGGTAAGACAAAAGTTATTCCCGATGTGGTTATAGATAAGATCCAAGCCTACCCTGTGCCTACCACTGTTAACCAATTGCAAATTTTCCTTGGACTCCTGGGACATTGGAGAGCACTTGTGCCCCATTTAGCCTAATTGCTGAGGCCCTTATATTCCTTGATTAGGAAAGGAGCTCATTGGGACTGGATGGAGAGGGCCCAGGTGGCCTTGACTCCTCCAAGCACACCATTAAGGTGTCCCAAGCTCTGTATGTATTTAACCCTGCCCGGCCTTGTGAGCTGGACATACATGTGACTGCAGAGGACTTTGGCTGGGGCCTTTGGCAGTGGTCCAAGTGTTTGTGGCAGCCCATAGGCTTCTGGTTCCAATTGTGGAAGAGGGCTGAGGTCCATTATTCTTTGGTGGAAAAACAATTGGCAACTGTGTGTGCTACCCTTCTGGCAACTGAAACATTATGGCTACTGACCTGTGACTGTGCAGACCATGTATCTGATTGCAGATGAATATGTGATTGGGCAATGGAACCACAAAGTAGGACCTACCAAGTGCCTGTGTGGGCAAAATGGGGGCATATTTGCAATCATTTGTTGTTACAGTCTCTGTTGTTGCTGTGGTATCGGATGCAACGTGGCACACTCCTTGCATAGGGATCATTGCGGAAGATGTCTGTTGCATAGATTTTGAGGTGAGAAATCCTGAAGCTGGGGTGGAATGTGGGGAAAATGTAGTTGTTCAGTCTCTCTCACTGAGCTTCCACCAGAAGATGACACAGCATTTGTCATATAATCATGACATGTACTTTCCCAGGTGGTGGCCATTTTGTTGTTTATGTGCTTTATGAGCTTGCCCTTGGCAGCCTGCTACTTTTGTTCCTCTGCCTGTATCCGGGGACTCTACAGGAGAGAGAGACCTCCTGGTGCCATTTTTGTTGCTGCTCTGCTTTTGGGATAAAGGCTATGTTTTGTTTGCCTGAGGCTCCTCGAGTTTTCTTGGGTCTGCCCAGATCCAATGCGAACCTCCCAGGCTGCAATACATGATGGCAGAAATATTGAATGAATGGCTATAGTTTTTAAATTTAAAAAATGTTTTTTAATTTTCTTGCTCATATATGAGGTCAGACAATTTCATGGTTTCATCCTAGAAAAAGTGCTGCGTATCTCATTACTGAATATTACTACAGTCACTTTCAATTACTCCCTTCAGGAAGCTGTGCACCCACACCAGCACCTAGTCCACCCTTGAAAGCAATTTTGGAACTCTTTTTCTGGAATAGCCATCAGAGCTCTCATTCTACCTTGCCAAGGTTATGACACCTTACCGAGTTGTTTGTGCAGTGTTGCCAATATAAGTGCATGTTAGCAAGTTCGCAAACTTAAATACCAGGTTTTAGAGATGATGACAGCTCTCTCTGATGGCCATTCCAGAAAAAGAGTTCCAAAATGACTTTGAAGCGTGGACTAGGCGATGATGTGGGTGCATAACTTCCCAAGGGGAGTACTTGGAAGGTGACCGTAGTGATATTCAGAAATGAGGTATGTAGCACTTATTCTAGAATGAGTTCATGACATTAATGGTCTGATCTCGTACATGGGTTTTTATAATGTGATGGTTTCTTTTTTACTTTTTGATGTGTCTCTTTGGCTATGCTACATCCGTGGTTATTCAAACACAAATCTGATATTACTGTGAAGATAATTGCAGGTGCAATGGAAATCCTCATTCTGTTGGTTTTAACTATGGGAGATTATCCTGCTTAATCTAGGATCTGATTAAAGCAGTTGAAAGGCCTTGGAAGCAGAACTGAGGAGTGTATGTGTGTTTCTGCAAGGAGGGGGACTTCTGCTTGTATTTAAAATTGTTTTTTCAACTTTATCAAGATATATTTTCTCATCCCCTGACCCTGGCAACCACCAGCCTACACTCTGTTTCTATGAGTTCAGTTTTTAAAGATTACACATAAAAGTGAGCTTATACAGCATTTGTCATTCTCTGACTTTTTTCATTTAGCATAATGCCTTTCGATTTCATCCATGGTGTTGCAAATGGCAGAATTATCTTCCTTTTAATGACTGAATAATATTCTTTGTGCTGTGTTCTCCTGTAGGTTCTCATTTTGTACCTGTGCTGTGCCTGGAACTACTCAGCACACTGAGCTCAGTCATTGCACACCTAGGGCCTTGGGATTCCGATAGATTTTCAAGAAAGATTGCAATGTGGATGGGCTGGCTGCTCACCAGAGGAAGTGCCTCTGGCATTGGGGGAGTTGGGTAGGGCAGAGTCCCAGTGAGTCAGCATGTGGAGCTCGTGGAGCCCACCAGATCCGTTAGGTTCAGATTTGGCTGTGTGGGAGGAAGGGACAACACAGTGAAGATGGTGCCTGCTCATTGGCTGCACAGAAGGAGGACCCCACATAGGAAAAGTGGCAACTATCCCCAGCCCTTGTCCCAGATCCACACCCTTCAGCTTACCCCTCTTATGCTTCCAGTCCCTCTGAGTCACTGTCCCTTTGCCAGAGCCCAGGGTGAGTGTCCATGAGTGCAGGCTCTTTAAGAGGATGTCTGGGTTTCCTGCAGCCTTCTCTCCCATGTGGATGGTCAAAATCCACAGTTTGTCACAGACAGATGTTGTGGGGCTTCTCTTCCCAGCACTAGTTCTCTGGTATGGAGCTAGGATCTCTTGTTCTTCTGGGGAAAACTTCCATAGCTGAGACATCTTTCCTGATTCTCAACTGTCACAGGGAGGTTTGGGGCTAGCCAGTTTTGCATCTCCACCCCTCCTACCAGTCCCAACATGGCTTTCTCTTTGTATCCTTAGGTGTAAAATTTCTGTTTAGCTAGACTTCAGATGGGTCTCTAGGTTGGTCGTTGTTGAATTGTTTTAATTTTAGTATGTTCACGAAACAAAGCAAGCACAGTGGTTATCTACTCTGCCATCTTAGATCTTTCTCTTATATTTTCTTTAGCTAATTAGCTGTCAGTGAACACTTTCGTTGTTTCTATGTCTTGGCTGTTGTGAATTGGTACAGGGCCTCAGGCTGTGTTGTTGGATCAGGTGGAGTCATAAGCTATATGCCCTGAAGTTAGGCAGGGCTGCAGCCTCGGCCTACTATTGGGTAGGCCATTGGCTATAGTCCTCCAGTGGGGTGATAGTTGTGATAACTTGTGAGGTGGGACTAAAAAAAAATAGACTGTTTCTCACTGAACTTACCTCCCACACCTACTATCCTAGACTAATTAATTGACTAGTCTTGTCTAAATAAATTATTATCATGAGAGTTGTATGTAATTTTCTTCATTTGTTTTTTTTAAGTTTTGGTTTGTTTTTAGCAGTTCCCTACTTTCTGGTACAAAATATTCAGGTTGTTCTTGTAGTTTTCCTCTCCCAGACCTGGAATCTGTCATTTCTGTAAGGACACCTGTTTTCTTTTAATAGAGAATGGTATTTAGAAAGAAAGATGAGTGTCAGGTGTGCTAATTGCTTTTGTGGTGTAATTGCTTCTAAGCCCTTTTGGTGTACAGAGCTGAAAAAAATAAATTTAAATGGATACAGGTATACCTCAGTTTATCTTGTTTTGCTTTATTGCATGCTAGAGATACTGCGTTACTTATAAATTGAAAGCAACACCCTATACCAGCCAAAAGATTATGACTTACTTTATTGTGATGCTGGCTTTATTACCATGATCTGGAATGGAGCTCAGAATATCCAAGCTATGCCTATATTTCTTAAACCTAAATACTAAATCTCATTTTAGAACCCAGTTACGCTGAAGTTTTCTAAGCCTGTTTTGAGCTTGATGACATTTTCTTATTCTGCTACACAGAACCTCAGAGTAGTTGCATTTCAATGCATATTTCTACTTCCTTATTTATTAGCACTTTATTTCCTAGGTCTTTCTTAACCTTCCAGGATCCAGTGCAAGTTTTAAATTCTATTCTCAGGGTAGATACTTAAAGACTTACATAGTTTCCCTGATATGTGACTTAACTGTCTATTCCCTATTTATTACTGCTTTTCTTTTTGGAGCACCCACAGGTTGATAAATATGTAACTGATAAATATACAACTTACCCTAATATTTGAGTAAAGATTTTGCGGGTTGATTGAACAAATGATAATATTCTATGTTTTTATAATTTGAAATATTTTTTAAAAATCTCGAGCAAGTAGATTGTCTAATGAATTTATTTTGTAATTTAATTTACTCTAACACCAGCCTTCTCTAGGCGAATTATGTGTTAAATAACCAGAAGTGAACATGTAGTTACTGTTGTAGCCTCAAATCCTAATCTGACCTTTTGCTTCCTTGGTGGATTAAACCATGTTTGAACGTATTTTAAAAACCTTACAAAGAATTACAGACAACATGTTGCAGACAATTAATTTGGATATAGGGTTGAAATAATTTTGCAAGAAGAATAAAATCTGTTAGGGCCCGGACATCAGAGAAACTTGTCGTTTTTGATTCAGCTGGGAATTTTTTTTCCTGTTAAGTCTTACTTTACATATCAAAGGAGAAATATGCTATACATGAGAGCAGGTTCCATATTGAACTTTCTTCTCTGGTACTTTTAAACCTGGGAAAATATATCTCTTATTTTATTTGTTATATTTGGGTATATAAAGGAAAAATTTCTGTAATTTATAATCCTAAAGGTTTCTTCTTGACTTGGATTTATGCAAATCAACTAGCTCTTAAATATCTTACGTGAGTTACTTCTCTTTAGCGTCTAATCCAAGCTATACACAGGAAATCCCATTCAGAAATAACCAGAAAACAAAACTAAAAAAGAAGTATTGCTTCTCTTCTAGTGTTGTCCTTTCTGTTTATCACTGATTAGGAAAGAATTATGAGAGCTTAATAATAACACCTGAAGATATGCAAAGAATTATCAAAACTCTTTATGTCCAAAGGAAGTTTAAAGTTGATTTTGATTTTTAAAATGCAAATTATTACAATAGTTATGATTTGATGAAATCAAAGAACAAATTTTTCAACAGGAGAAAAAAATTCTTTAAATGTGTGAAGAAGTTGTCTTTGGTATATTAAATATAAATATAAAAGTGTGTATATGTAAATATATAAATGTATATATGTAATACATACTTCTTTGGAATTCATTGTCACAGTATAACCATAATACATAAGCCAATTATTTTTCCATGGCTATTTAATATCAAAGACAAATTTTTATCTAGGAGATTAGCTATGCATATCAGAGATATTTTCTGACTTGTAGAGTATACTGCTAAATCATTATGTGTCATAATAGCATATCAGAATTTCTACCAGACTGTGATCTCCTTTAGGACAGGGATTCTTTAATTCTAGTAGCTACTCAATAAACAAATGTGATAGATTTGGAAAAGAAAATATAAGGATTGAAAATAAAAGGGCCATGCATGTTTTCTCTGAACTTCAGATGAAGTGTCCGAAAATGGATTGTTTCTGTAGAAATAAAATCCTAAAGCCTAATCAGGACTTCATGGTGGCAGTGACAGGGATGCTACCCGTGTGTTCCAAAGACAGATGTGTAGTTGAATTTTTGAAAATTAATTTCTTTATTTGGAAAGAGAAAGCCACCTTGCTTTAGCCATTTACTGGAATACTCAGGAGGCCCAAGTGGAGCTCCTCTTCTCCTCTGATCTCATGCAAGGTGGCTCTCACAAATACTCAGCTTCCTGTTGAGGCTGATTATGGTTGGCAGCACACGGGCATTGATATGAAGAAAAACCCTTCTATTTCATCTTTAAAGCTGAGGATAGAATGTGCTGATATTCAAAGGAAAGCTGCAGGTAGAAATGCAGATCCTCTGGGGAAAGAAAATCAGGAGTAATTAGCACAATTACAGTTAGTTTCTATCATAAGTATAAGCTACTACAAATATTAAGTAAGGACTCTATAAAAGACTCCGAGTGATTATATAGCACTTGAAAAACTACAATTGTGTGTGATTTGATCTCGTATTAATTGTGTGTGTGTGTGTGTGTGTGTGTGTATTTTACCAGGAGAAACATTAAGTTGATCTGAGGGTATTATGGGTATTCTGCTCATTGGAGACAATAGAACAGTGAATTGTTTAATGTATTAAAAGCTATAATAGGTATATGCTTTTTTTTTTTTTTTTTTTTTTTTGCTTACCCAACATCCATTCTCCTCTTTAACTAGAAGAAGTACTTCATTTTTTTTTGTTGGGATTTAGATTGTCTCCCTTTGACTATGTGTCCAAATGGGGCTCTACAGTGTGAAGAATGTGACCCTAATTTCCCAGATATAGTATTTGTTTTAGGGAAAGGCACCTGATATAAGTGGGTCTGTCAAAGTGAATTCTTTGGGTGCCAAGAGATGGTTTCTACTTTGTTAGACTTGAACATGAAAGGCATGGATTAGCAATCTTGGCTCTGTAGAACCTGAGAATAAGCCATCACATTAGGGAACTGGGAAGAGAAGGAGAGAGCCTGGTTATCTGACATAATTTCAGCTCTGAGCTCAAGTCATATACATTTTTAAGCCATGTGATCCAATAAACACCTTTATTTGCCAAGTAGGTATGAAAAAGGTGTCCATTATGCTACAAAAGTAGATTTAACTAATATGGTAACTGAATGAAAAATAGCCTCCTTTTGTCATGCCCTTCTGAACACAATCAAGTATTCCTATGGAAAAACTAATAGAAAAATGGTCAGGTTATCATGCCTCAGAAACTAAAAAATTCACATAAGTATATGATTATATTAAATGTTGGTGCCAGCAAAATGAAACTGAAAGGTCTAAAGAGTATTGACATAAACATTTGTGGGATGTTGTTTTTGCAAAATAAATTTAATAAAAGACAATGTTAATACTTAAAAAATAAACTTGACCACAAGGGGAGTATTAGTTCTCACCTTTGTAGAGCTCCCCACTGCTCTTAATTATAATTCTTATTGCAACATCCTTTATAAAATAATTGGTTATAGTTTAATTTTCCTAAACTGTGGGAGAACATAATTGTTTGCAGTCAACAAGCTCTCATGGTGTATTTTTCTGGGCTTGCAGCTATACTTGGACCAAATCCTATGTATGTTCCTTTAAAAAAAAGTGGAAAATAAGTTCTTGAGAATCATCTAAAAATGTTTTGAGTATATTCTCACACTTGAATCAAATTAGCTGGATATAGAATTCTAGATTGAAAATAAGTTCCTCTCATAATTTCAGAGAAATTATTCCATTCTCTTTCACGTTTTAGTCATGCTGCTAAGGAATATATAGCCATTCTTATACCCAATCTTTGACATTTGACCTGTACTCCAACACCTCATCTCTCACCATTCGTAGTGACAACGACCAAACATTAGTCAGGGTGCTCTGAGTTTTCTTTTTGAGCAGACCTCACCATTGGCCTCTGTTGTTGCCCATTTTGATCCAATTTTAGCAACAATTCTGTTGGGTTGGTTCATAGTTTAGTGAAAATTACCCACCCTTGATATCTGATTGATTTCATCATCTCTCAAATTTGGTATCTGACCACCCTTAATATTTGATAAATTCCTTACCCACCCCCCTCCACCCTTGATATCTTAATACCTTGGCCTGCTTTCAGCAATAATCCTGTCCAGTCAGTTTAGCCAGAATCCCTCTTTACCTCTGATATTTCCTCTTAGTAATGTTCCACCCACTGACTCTCGGCTTCTTGGCTATAAAGACCCACTTTTCCTTGTAGTAAAAGATTAACCCAATTTCTTTCCCCTACTACAGAACCCCATAATAGTCTCCCTGAATAAAGTCTGCCTTACCATTATAACAAGTGTCAGAATAATTTTTTCTTTAACAATGGACATTCTCTTAACCCCTCAGTTTAACACAGTACCTTATTCTCACTCTGCTGAGCCTCGTGTCTCTGAGTCCCAAGTCTTTCTGGACTCAATTTCTCCAGAGAGTACATCTCTCTTCTCTTGAAGGGATGGGGAGGAAAACTCACCTAGCACAGGGTACAGTAGGCATCTATTGTCTAATGAATCCTGACACAGTCCCATCCTTGTCTCTGCCTCCCAGGGTACTTGGTGTCTTGAGTTTCTGAGAGCTTTCCAGGGTTAAGACTCTCTCAGTCTACTTCTCACTTCTTTGCAGGTTTTAGCTTTCTTCATGATTCAAGTCATTCTCTGCTTCCCAATCCACTGTCCACATTTTCTGAAGTATTAATGAAAATGTTATTTGCTATGGTCTTTTTTCTCGCTTTCTTTGTCCTTTGAGTTTATAATGTTTTTATTCATTGATGTTATGCTAAAGGTGTTTCAGGAAATAAATCCATGCATTCAAATCACCATTCTATGTGGAACTTCCTATTTGCTATTTAAAAAAATCACTTTATGCATATGTTCATCTTCACAAATTCCACTGATGATTATAAACTGTGCTTGAATCTCTTGTTCCCCAAACACTGACCTTTACGTTGTAAGCCCAACAGTGATTATCATTGGTAGGTTAGTTTTACACATTCTGAGCCTCATGCTGTCATTCACCATATTACTGTAAAATACCTAATATGAGTAAAGGGCAGAGGATGTATGTGTGCACAGCATGTATGTGTGTGTCTAAACTAGAAATACAGCATACACCCTGCCTATAAGTGGCTCATCTATTTGGAGAAACAAAACTATTCTTAGAATGTTAAAAACAACTTAATGATTTGATAGCAGTAGCACAACAATAAAGAGATATCACAAGGGGGAATTATTTGTCAAACGAGAGATTAGTGTTTGTATTCAGAAGCTGGACTAATCTTCCTCTGATTGAGGTGAAATTGAATACCTTTGTAAGAGAGTTGGATTTGAGTGAAGCCTTGATGGACACACCTATGCTTATTTCCATTCTAGACTGATGTGTCAAAGACTGTCATGTGTCCATGAAATCCAATTTCCTGTCCTACTGTTTTCTATACTGGGCACGTGGCTGGACTGTATTTCTGAGTTAAGTGAGGACATGAAATGGTAGAAATGATGCACCTTATCACCTTCTATCACTTAAAACAATTCTCATGTGTTATTGTATGTTCTCTACCTTCCCTAAGCTATGGTCAGTCTTTGCACTCTCATTCCTGTCCAAATGGACACATGGTTACAAATCTCCATGTTCTACTCTCTTCTTCCCTAACTAGACTTGTGGTTTCCTGCTGTGCCCTGGCTTCCTCACCTCAGTGAGCCTAGGACATGGCCGGACACAACTTGAATTGGAAGTGATAGCAAAATATTCCGTTATCCAGTAGAAACGTAACATGTGGGCACTCTAGCATGAAACTGGAGATGCAAATTGATTTCACTTTGAACATTATTCTGGATTTTGAATCTCTGAACTCACTGACTTGGTTCTGGAAAGTGTGGTTTACACCGACCTTGGAGGGCATCATTTGATTGAAGCAAAGCATTTGTTTCTTGAGCCAATAGCTGTCCTCTGGGAAAAGATTTCATTTCTTCTACAAATCCTAGGTTTTTCAGCACTCACCAACTACATGAATTAATGAAGATTTTAAAGCTGTAGAAACACGTTGACTGCAGGTGTTGCCATTCCCTTGATAAGACTGACCACACTCTGTGATCATCTTAGTACCAGAGTCAGTGAGGCCCTTCTGATTTTGGACAGCTATAAAGTAAATCCGACCTGTGTGATGGGTGTGAACTACTTGAAATAAATTTTAAAGCACAGGTAATTGTAGGCCATGCCCAACATCCAGGCTTTACCTGCTCAATGTGAGTGTTTGGTAATGAGGGCAAAGGAGAGTAAGATTGATTTGGGTCTTACATACAGCCGACGCTATTTTAGCAAGTCAGCTGTGTATAGCTCTTAATTCAATTAGTTGTTTTCATATTAATTAACTCGTGCATATTAGATTTTCTGTCCCCTCAATCGTAACTAACATTTTAATCTGTCTTCTTAATTTGTGATGTTAAGAAAAATTATATCATGGATTGCATTTTTAATCCACAATGCACAAATGGCCTTCAATGATAGAAAAACCCAAGGGCTATAGAGCATAGAAAAAAAGAAACCCAGGGATCTAGTGAATATTGAAGAAGCACATAAGGAATTCTATGAGAAGAAAGGTGATCAGATTGATTTGAAGGAAACAAATTATAGGGAAGATTTTCCAGACTCCATTGAAATCATCTTCTGTTACTCGGTGACTGGGCTTTTTTTCCCAGATGCTTGGAACTAATTTCACATTCAAAGCCTGTTTTCTAGAGAAAGAAACATAGGCTTCTTTATAATAATTTTTTAAAGGGTTGAAGGTGAGAAAGTTTCTTAATTTGTTTTTTTGGAGAAAACAAAATATAACAAGACAGCATTATAATCCCTTTTAAGGATTTATTGAAATGTCAAACTCTGGGGAACAGGAGCTATATGAGGGAAATGAATAGGCAGCAGATTAGCATTTAGACAATATTCTTTCATTGTTTGACTATAGAAAATAATGCTGAATAGAATTAATTTGGAATTTGGCAGGAATTTGAATAGTGGAGGTAAAGCATGCAAATAGTTGAGTAAATTTGAGTGTTGTGGGAACACTTTTTTGGAAAATAAATTAAGGAACACCGTGATGACAAAGATTCTTAGAGGCTCTGAGTACAAAACAGTCAAGGGAGTAAGAATTTAATACTTAATAGTTTTCCAGAATTAAAAAAGACAGGTTTGTTTTTCTTTTAAAATCAGAATTATTTTTAACAACAGTGCAATTAAGAACTAAAATGATCACTGATAATGACCATTGAAAACCATGATTTTTTGGTGAGGTGCCCAGGCTAAAAGTAGATTTCAAGTGTTGTCTGCCTAATTTCACTCAAGGAAAAAAGGGGAAATGGCCCTTTAACTAGTTATTTAGAATCATTGTACTGGTTCAGATAAAAAAAGGATACATTTTTTTTTTTTTGAGAGAGGCTAATACTTTATCATTTATTTTAATTTTAATTTTAAAATTATAGTTGACATTCAATATTAGTGTCCAATCGACAGACATTCAATATTAATTTCAGTGGTTAGAGATTTATATAACTTATGAAGTGACTCCCCAAAAGGTACGTTTTTTAAATAAAAAGTTTTCTTCTAGATAAGGACCTACTCATAATTAAATTACTTTAGTTTGTTGAACATACATGGTGGACATTTCAGCTACTTTCTCCACCCTCATTTAGACATAATTAGAACTAGATGGCTTAGTTAAATGTATATATACGGAAATAGTTATATTTAATGGAAAAAGTTAAAAATAACCTAAATTAGGAAGCCATTTATTTTACTGATGAAGACTCCAAACTATGCCATGATTTGATCAGAGTGTACAACTGAATGGAGCTAATTTCCTTCACTTGTTTTTCTTCTTACATGAAATGACCTTCTAGGGTATTTTGGGCAAGCTCTTTCATTAGGTGTCTTGAGATGCCCGAGTCTACAAAGGCTCTTGGGTAAGTATCCAGTCATGTGATAAGAAAACTAGAGGCATTTATGGCTGGATTTTTTCCTGGACAGCCCTTGTGTATCACTTCCAGTATAGAACACAGTGGATCATTTGTCTTTCCCAGGCACTCTATGTAGTCGAAGAGTCTGGAGACAAAGGAACAGGGGCTCTGCTGAATATTGTTGAATAACTGAATGACCAAAGAGCTTATGTAGGGGCAGTCCACCTGTAAAAAGGCGGTGATAGGAAAAAAACCAAGCTTCCCAGAAGGTTATTTAAACAAGAGGTCAGTCTTAAGACTATTGCCCTATTTTTGCATTCTTTTCTCTCCACTCTCATTAGTTTATTTGAGTGGGCACCTGTGATGAGGATAGTCTTGCTCTATTTCCAGAAAAAAAAGCCTTTTGAGTTAGGAAACTTCAAGGCCCAATGGTTTCTCCTGAGCATGTCTGAACATGAGGTAATCGTATATCTTTTGCATGTATATTAGTTTATTTAAATGCTGAGTGTAAATTTGTGAACACATTTAATTTCCTTAAGTATATTCAGCAGCACAAAATAATTTAGAAAAGGTTTGCAAGGCTAACATCTCTTTCCTTCGTGATCCAAAAGAAATTGTTGTTTGAATGTGTATTGCTGGTAAATGCTGGCTAAGCCTCGGATGATTTATCATAAATGCTCTAGTGATTTAGTGATTCATCTTCGGGTGTTGAACATAAAGTACATCCATTCGTAAGGGATATTTTGATGTTATAATGGAATGTCTTAACCAGTTACAAAATCCCTATCCCACTTTAGTGCAGCCACTTAACATTGTCTTTTTCTCACTGGCATCTAAGTCCTCTCATATCTTGGCAGCATGTCTAATTATGAATAGTCTTGGTGGAGGCAGTGTCCACCTCTCAATATGGAAATAGGGTCAGGTGTCCTCTTCCCTGATCCTAATGATACTGTTTGGGCATGACTACACGCAGCTCATTGTTGCTTCTTCCAAGAATTTAAAATTTTGAATGAGTGCATGAAAGACAGCTGAGGTTCCTTCAGAGAAGTTGCAGAATGTCCAGTCATGGTGGTATCCTGACAGATGATTACTGCAAAAATGTTGTGCTGTCAGTGTCTTGGTTTGAATGCAGTAAAAGTTTGGGTGAAAAGAAGAAAATGGTTCAGGTTATTCCTGTGTTAAAGGGTATGTATAAGCTGAGGGCAGGTGGAAAGCAGGCCACATTTACCTGAATTTTTCTCGGTACCTCCTGTCACATCTTTATTTGCTCTGTATGGATCACTAGAAATGATGGGAGATAGACCTTCATTGCTGGCCTTTGTGTAGAGTGTCCAAATCTAGAACACTCTGATCTATAAAACATTTACCCTGCCTTTTACTTTTGGAAAGCAGTGAATAATTGTCAGGTCAAATTGGCTCCATATTACATATGAAATCAGATAATATATTGTTTGAACATAGTAACTTTGACTCAATCCTGATATTAAGTCTATATCCCAGGCCAATGAAATCAGAATGTCTTGGTTTGGGAACCAAGTGTGCATATTTTTAAAACTTTCCAAGTAAATTCCATTATGCAGCCAATGTTGAGAACCATTGTTCTAACCTCTGTGCTCCTGTTAGTGAATCAAACCCTAAATTAACTGTGTCAACAAGGGATAAAAAGGGCATAGGAAAGTAAAGACTATGGAGGTATTTGTTATCTATTGCTTTGTAACAAATTACCCTACACTTTAGCAGTTTAGAACAATATACCTTTATTATTCCCGATTCTATGGATCAAAAATCTGGGAACAATTTAGCTGGGTGGTATGGCTAAGGGTCTTTCATACAGTTGCAGACAAGTCATCTGAAAGCTCTGGAGAATATGCTATCAAGATGGCCTACTCACTTGACCATTGATAGAAGGTCTCAGTTCCTTGCTGACTCAATAGCCCCTTGCCAAGTATTTATTTTTCCCTCTAGAGCTGTGGTGAGTGTCCTTGAGACATGGCAGCTGGCTTCCCTCAGTGAATAATTCAAGAGAGAGCAAGGTAGAAGCAATCATGTCTTTTATGAGCTAGCCTCTGAAGTCATATACCATCATTTCCACGATATTCTATTATTTATACAGGTTAGCTCTATTCAGTGTGAGAGGGAACTACAAAGGTCTTAAAAGCAAGAATTTGGAATCCTTGGGGGCTGTTTTGACTACTACAATGGAATAGAAATCAATAAATAATCTGTCTTTATTTTAAGGGTGGATGCCTGGTAGGCTGATTGTGGAAACCCAGTCTTGAGGAGCCTTCATGAGAACAAAAGTCTATAGAGCAGCTCTATCAATTTATGAAACACCAGGTGGCTGGGCAGAGCCTTTGGATTTATCTTAAAGGACATTATTCAAAGGCACAATGCCCTTTAGGGAAGTCCAGCTCTGCCATTGCCTGAACTAATTTTGCCCAGATTCAGACCAGCTGGGACTAACAGCTGACACTTAGGAAGGAAATACATGTTAGCTTCATTAGTACTGATTCTGAAAATGAGAGGACATATGACAACTGCCATGTATATGTATTACTATAAAAGATCCCTTTAACATTAAGAAGCATGACTATCTGAAAGATTTGAAATTGGGTATTCTCCTTTACCTTTTGTCTTTTCTTGGGTATGGAAAAACAAGTGTCTTCAATGTAGTCCTTAGCTCTCTGTTTTCTCTATAATCCCTTACCTCTAATTTGCTGTATCCCATCCAATTACCATCTATATACTGATTTGCCACATTTCTATTTCTAGTCCAGATTCTCCTAACAAATGCCAGATTTGCATAACCAACTATTTCACATTTACTCTTGAATGACTAGTGGGAATACCAAATTTATGTGTCCAAAACAAATTTCTTTTTTTAAACGAAAACTTTTTCAATCAAAACAATTTCTAGCTTTATTGATAAAATTGACGTATAACATTGGGTGTACAATGTGATGATTTGATACATATATATTATAAAATGTTTGCCACAATAAAGTTAGTTAACACATCCTTTACCTACATCATTACCATTTTGCTGTTATAATTGTGAGAACATTAAAACTCTACTCTCATAGCAACTTTCAAGTACACAATACAGTGTTGTTAACTCTAGTCACAGTGCTGTACATTAGATCCTTGGAAGTTACTCATCTTATAATAAAAGTTTCTTCCTATTGACCAACATCTCCCCATTTTCCCTCTTTCTCATCCCCTGGCAACTAACATTCTACTCTTTGTATGAGTTCAGTGTGTTTAGATTCCACATATAAGTGAGGTACAGTATTTGTCTTTCTTTGTCTGAGTTAGTTCACATAGCATAATGCCCTCAAGGTCTATCCATGTTGTTGCAAATGGCAGGATTTTTACACACACACACACACACACACACACACATTATTTTCTGTATTCATCTGTTGACAAATACTTAGTTTGTTTCCTTGTCTTAGCTATTGTGGATAATGCTACAGTGGACATGAAAGTGCACATATCTCTCTAAGTGATTTTATCTTTCTCAGATACATACCAAGTAGTAAAGTCACTGAATTATATGTAGTGATGTTCGTAATTTAAAAAAAAAAACCTTCATACTGTAAAATCAAATTCATAATTAGTTTTTCTAAACTTGCCCTCTCTTTTCCTCTCTCTCTCTCTCTCTCTCTCTCTCTCTCTCTCTCTCTCTCTTTCTCTTTCTCTTTCTCTTTCTCTTTCTCTTTCTCTTTCTCTCTTTCTCTTTTTTTAGAATCTGGCGATTCCATTCTTCCAGTTGATCAGGTGAAAATTTGAAGTCATTTTTGAACCTCTCCTCTCATACCTCACATACAACAATCCATGTACAAGAAACCTTCTTGGTTCTCCCTTCAAAGCATCTCTTGAATTAAACTATTTCTCACTACTCACTGTGTCTACCAGTAAGTACTGTGCTGTCTGAGGTACCCTCATCTATTGCCTAGAACTTAACTCATTTCTTTGCTCTAATCCTGCCCTTATAACCTATTTTTTGTAAAACATTAAAAAAATGGGAGTTAGATGTTGTCAGTCCTCTTTTCAAAATATTCAGATGGTTTCACATCTGAATATCTAAAATTCTAACCCTGGCTTATTATTCCTGACAAGATCTGTTTCCCATTCCTTCTTCACTCCTGCAAGCTCCCTGCCGTCATCTTCTACCATCTCCCCTTACACTATTCCACTCCACTCAACTCTGTTCCACTCATCTCCACTGTACTTTACTCTACTCCACCACACTGGCCTCCTTGCACACCAAGCATCCTCATTTATGCTTTAGGGCCTTTATACTGCCTCCTCCCACATCTGGAATTTTCTCCCTCATGTGTCTATTTAGTTTGCTTTCTTCCTTTTCCAGATGTCAGCTTAAGCATCTTTCTAGTTAGGAGGCCTTCCTTTATCTCCATATGTGCAGAGTATCTTCATCAACCTAACTGATCCCCTTTACCCTATCTCTTTTATTCTGGAAACATTTATTATGACTTGACATTTATATAGTCATTTTATTATGACAAACCTACTGGAATGCAAAGCTCCATCAGGATAGGACCATTGTCAGTTGTGTTCTCTGCTATACCTGTGGAGATTAAAAGCATTTCTGGCACAGAGTAGGTACTCAAAAATATATATTTAAAGTAGATTATATTTATGTATGATGTCTCCTCAAATTTTATGCTAATATTTCAAGACTGTTTTCTAAATAGCAGAAACTAAAGTAAAATCCCACTTGTGCCAAATGTTAAAGAAGTGATGTTATAAAAAATTAGGAGACTTTTAATACTCTCACCATTTAAAAAATAATCAAATTGAATCTAATATACCTAAGGTTGATGAATAAAATTATAAATTTATGTGATAATAAAATATAATAGCATGTTTAATTTGGAGAACATTATAGAAAAAGTGAACATTTAACAATCTAATGAAAAATAGACTTGTCCTAAGAAACAGACCCCAAAATACAAGCATAGTATAAGTCAGAAAGGTTTATTTAACAGCAGTTGGTATTTATAAGGTATATAAGGAACTACAATTAATTCTTCGCACAATTAGGTTAGAAGCAAAATTTGTTTTCATCTTATTGAAAGAAAACCACCTAGCTTAGTCACTTAACATGATAAACCAAGCACCAAACTACTTCCAATCATACAAAAGGTGAATGTGTAGAGAAAATTTGTGCATGGAAATAAGGGGGTGTATAACTAACTACCCCAAGGGAGGTAGTGCTGGAAAGCAAGGATAAAGTCAAAGATGTGGGCAAGAAAAGGAGGGGGCTTTGGTTTTACATAAACATGTAAACCTGAAAGAAGTCCTCCTTTTTCAGGACTTGTTGGGCTGTTGTATATCTACTTCCTTGTCAGATTAGTGAATTAGCATTAGCAATTTCTTGTTTTGCCCGCCTCTACCAGTTGTTAGAGCTTTGAGGTTCAGCTTAGAGTAAGAGAGGATAGAATTTGCTTCCTTGTTTGTTAATGAGTTGAACTGGGCTGCTGTGGTTACAATATGTTGTCAACTTTTCAGTTACTGGTTTCTCACTCAGTGATGATACAGATTATATTTGTACAAACAAGTTTGAGAGGTTACTCAGTCTTCAAAGCAGTTAAGTAAAATAACTCAAAGCTTGAACTAGTTTGGCATTTTTCATCTGTTATATCCAGCATTCCTATAGAGAGTTAGTTGGTTTATTTATGTGAATACAGAGTTATAGACACTGTTTTCCTTCATGATCCTGCTCTATTAGTGATTTTAAGAACCAAGGTAAATAGGGACAAAGACGTGACTTTGTAAAAATTTTTGGCAGACTGTACTGTGACTATAAACAACTTATTTTATCATGAGCTATCAGATCTCTGTTCCTTTTTAAAGTCACTTTAATAAAGATAACACCTAGAAGGCACTATGTGGTACACTCATTTAAAAATAAAAATATTTTTTGTAGAATTGTATGCCTGAAACCTATGTAATCCTTGCTAACAAATGTCACCCCGATAAGTCTAACAATAAAAATAAATGTAAAAAAATATTTTTTCTTGGAAAAGATATTAGCCTGAAATGTGCACATGAAATTTCTTATTTTTCTCTCACTGTTTCTGTTATTTTTATTGAATAAGTATTGCTAAAAGTATTAACATTTTTTCTTTCTTATTCTCTTGCTTTAAAAAGAGGTGGAAGTGAGCTAAGTTGTAAGCTTACAGAAGGTTGGACATTTCAAATGAAAAAATATATGAAAGTTCAACTTTAACTGTATTTTAACCCAGTATTGCTAAAATGTACTGATCGATTCTTAAGCCTGAAAGATGAGCAAACAAATTTAATAAATGATTTTAATTTTATAATTATGGTTTTAAGTCAAGGATGAAGATAGCAAAATAAGGAAAAATTGTGACTGATACTGGATTCATATCAAATATGCTCATATTTAGACTAAAAATGATATGAAATACAAATATTATGGCAAGTAACATTAGCATATTCAGAAAACAACACATTCTGAGAGTATACCCTTCATATCTTAGTACTGGACATGTAATGCATTTTGAGTATATAATCATGACATTATTAAGGTTTTTACCCATAAAAAAGAAGGCTTTATCTATTTAAAACTACAGCTACCCAATAGTCATTTCTGTATTCCAATAGTAAAAGCAGTATCTGCTCCTTTGACTTGGTGATCAGCATTTGATGATTTATTATTTCTCTGTGCTTATTGAGGCCCACAGCAAATTGTAAATTCCAGACTTTCAGGAGAAACAGCTGGAATAAATTAGAAAGAGTAGGCTGACATGCCAAGCAACAAATAAGAAAACTAGATTAAGGTTTTAAGGACCTAGCTTTAGTGTAGGAGTGGGTTTTCTTTCAGTCTCTAGGGAACCCCATTCTAATCTTGAAGCTGGAATTGGTTGGCTTGTTTCCTCTTGGTATGTGGATGGGCAAGTAGATCAAGCGAGGCTTTAAATTAAATAGCAGGAGTACTTGTGAGATGGGGTCTAGTGGCCTGTGTGGGGAGATTTTTTATTCTCTGCTTTGGCCCTTTTTGGATGAGTTAGGCTGGAGTGAGTTTCTTAGTTCTTATTCTACAAACAGAATGCAGTCACTTATCCACAGAGCTCTGTTAATGCTATAAACACTTCCAAGAACTTATTGAAATAATTACATGAAACTTTGAAGTATTATCCTTTACCATAAGATCTTGTATGGTCTGGCTCATTACCAGTACTCATCTAGTTTGAAAAAGAATAGTGTTTTATTACTGTGGAAAGAAGTGACTCCCCAAAGCAAGTTTCAGTTCTTGCTCCAAAAATATTGCAATTGGGTCCAAGAGTGAAAGCTGCTTACAGGAAAGACAGTTTGAAACTGGCAGGGATGACATTTAAACAGCCCATCCTATAAGTAAGAAATTAATGCTGGCTCAACACATTAAAAATTAAGTGAGTTTTGCCTTAAATTAGGAATGAATAGACTCAAAAGTCACTCATAGCAGTTCATATCCAACTCTTCCCCACTCCCCAACTATAGCTCAGGGCTGTAGGTTGAGCTCTTGGATAATGGTGAGTTACGATAACTAAATGAAATTGCTTTTAAGACACCTTTGAAACCAGTAAATCTTTTTGCAACCTAGTTCAGTCACTAGCTAGGTATTATCAGGCAAAATGACTTAGACATTAGGAGCCTAATTTCTTCATCTCTAAGATGAGGTATTCTGTCTCAGAATTGTTGTAAGATTAAGTGAGTTTAATATAAAAAGTACCTAGTTCGCTTATGATCTCTGGAAGAAATAAAAACTGGTAGGTATTGCTGTTGTCATTAGTGGTTAATGTCTATTTCATCCTAAATATTGCCTGAGTGAGTTAATATTGGCTACACTCGTAAATTTCAGGACATTTTTTTCTGAAATTATTTTGTAACTTTTACTATGTTTTTTTTTTTATCTCCATTGTTTGCTTTCACCAATTTTCTTAAAAGCTGTGCCGACTTTGCTTGATTTTTTTTTGATTCTTCTAATTGCTTAGTGAATTATGCCAAGTATTGATAGCTAATATAAAAGCTTATAAAAGTTTAAAAGTTCATGTATGCTGTGCTGTGATTCCCTGTTTTCAAAAAATGGTGGAGCTCTTCCTAACTTGGGAAGGCCATGGATGATTATAAGAGGGGAGGTGCCAGTTCCTACCCCCGCAGCATGTGAAACTCACCTCTTGTGCCATACTGCTGAAGATTCTGATTTAGTGGATCAGGTGGGGTCTTGTCTTCAGTGGGTTTTAAAAGCTCTCCACGTGCCTTGCAACCAAGATGGAGACTCACCGAGCTGTCCAGAGGGAAGTTTCTGTTTCTGCAGAGTAATCTTTAGCAAGGTGTAAATCTCTGTGAATCTTCACATGTTTTCCAAAGAGGTTAAAGGGCAGTCACTAGCAGTTGGGAGTAAGCCTCATTTTTCTTTTTTTAAATTTATGTCGCTTTAGTTTAATTCAGCTCACACACTGGGAATTTCAAATTCAGTTGTGACTTTTAAGGAAATGTTATTCCGTCTTCTGCTATTTATATTATGGCTTGCAAGGGAAAGGCTCCTACTTCAAATAGAAAGGCCCTTCTTGAACAATGAACTTGAACTCCAACTCCTCCATAAACCCTTCCTCTCTTTTGACCTAGTCAGCCTCAGTGAGTTCATCTTCTCTGCATTCCTGTGTTCACCTACTCCATGATCCACAGTTACTGTGGGCTGGTGTTTATATATTTTTGTGTTTGCATCTTGTCTTCACAACTGTCTTTAAACTGTTTCAGGTGTAGGAACAGCCTGTTGACTTCAGGAATAAGGTCCTACACTTTAGTTAAGGACTCAATAAATGTGTGATAGAGGTGGAGAAGTAGAAATCATGTTTTAGAAAGGGAGGAGGATGTGGGCTGGATTTATTAGGGAAGAACATAGAGAAGGTAGAACTTGAATAGGGATTCAGGACTGGGTAGATTTTGAATTTTTGAAGGAAACAGCCTTCTACTAAGTACTATTGGTCCGGTTTGAATAATCTGTGTGTGTATAAAAATCTCTATGCACGTATGTGTACCTGTGATACCATCTGTGTTACTGGACACTTTTAATCCCTTCAGAATCTGTTTTAATATTCATTATATTATACATAAAATTATATATTTTATATATAAAAATTATACCTTATATATGCCAGTTTTTAAATTTCCAGTTCCTAGATGAGGATAAAACATTTATCTCTGAGCCTTAGTTAAAGAAATCTAATACATACCTTTTCTTGATTTGTGCATCCTCAACTGAAGGGAATGCTAAAGGATGTTACTGTCACTTTTCAGCTCACTTTCCTTCTCCATGTGCATGTTGAATGAGCTGCCAGGAATATTACATTGGAATTGAAACATCTCTAGTATAGCATGTGAAATTAAAAGCTCATAAAATTAACTGTATATTAGAGATATGGACCTTTGTCAGAACTTTCCAGCTCTGATAGTTACCTTGGAAGCAAGAGTGGAACATGGAACTACGAGAGATGAAATAGTAAAATGAGCTGGTAACAAAGTTTTAATTATTATGACATTGGTATCAGACAGTGACAAGGTTACAAAACCATCTTTTTGTGCCCGTTGGCTTTGGGGCATTAGAGTTTTCTGTCTACTACATTTATATATGCAAAGTTTGAAGCTTAATTTCAGGTTGACAGCTTTTTAAGTAAGTTCACCCAACTTTTTTTCCCCCTTTGAGGACACTCAGCTTTCTTTACAATGTGTGTGACCTTGCATCAGGCCTTCCTCCTAAATCTCCCTGTCCTTTTGTATTTAGCATTAGCTGGCTCCCACAGTAAATTCAATGTGGCCAATTACTTTTCATAAGAAGTTCATGTAAATTGGAGGATAGCCGTGGTTTTATTAATGAGATTGATGTATTATTAAGACTGCTTCGGCCATCCTTTCTGAATAGTGAGATACAAGTCAGGAATAATATAATGTCCCTTGTCATGAAGAAAATGAAGCTTGGAAAATTCATACATATCAGTTTTTTGGGGGAGGCAAGGCAGAGTATAATTTATTTCAAGTTCTCTTCCAGTTTTTTTTTTTATAACTTTTACTAGAATTGAAATCTTCTTAAGGTATATCAGTCATACATAATGAAACTAATTCATATGCAACACAGAGCACAATAATGATATCTTTCAGCATCCATGTGTAGTGTATTTTCTAGCATATTTATACTTCCATATTTTCTATTTTCGACATGGATATACTGGTAGATGGCATGCCAAGTATCTGGATTTTTAATGTGTAAAACATGGTCAATGTGATTACTACCTAGCTCACTTTAAAAAAAATAAACTTAAATGGTAGAATTATTAATAGTAGTTTCACAGGAAGTAAGAAAGGCAATGAGGGGGTATAGTGTAGGGATGAGGTGGGGCCCTTCCAAATGGTCCTCAACTTGTATTAACTACTTAACTCTGTCTATTTTTGGCATCACCAGTATTTTGAATATGTGTTAGGTTGGTACAAAGTAATTGCAATTTTAGTTTGTGAATTTTAAATCATTATAAGTAGACTCAAATCTAATCAAAATAGGAACCATTCCAATCGACACATGTTTGCCAATGAGAAATAAGTTTGTTTATTCCTGTAGTATAAACATCCATGCTGCAGGATTCAATGAACTCTTGGAAAGCATTTTCTGCATCCTGCTGGTTGTGGAAGAGTTTTCCCTGCAAAAAGTTATTGAGATGCTTGAAGAAGTGGTAGTCAATTGGTGAGAGGCCAGGTGAATACGCTGGATGAGGCAAAACTTAGTAGCCCAATTCGTTCAACTTTCGAAGCGTTGGTTGTGCGACGTGTGGTTAGGCGTTGTTGTGAAGAAGAATTTGGCCCTTTCTGTTGACCAATGCTGGCTGCAGGCATTGGAGTTTTCAGTGCATCTCATCAATTTGCTGAGCAAACTTCTCAGATGGAATAGTTTGGCCAGGATTCAGAAAGCTGTAGTGGATCAGACCTGTAGCATACCACCAAACAGTGACTATGACATTTTTTTGGTGCAATTTTGGCTTTAGGAAGTTCTTTGGAGATTCCTCTTGGTCCAACCACTGAGCTGGTCATCACCAGTTGTATAAAATCTACTTTTCGTCACACGTCACAATCCGATTGAGAAATGGTTCATTGTTGTTGCGTAGAATAAGAGAAGATGATACTTCAAAATGGAGATTTTTTTTTTATTTCCAGTCAACTCATGAGGAATCCACTTATCGAGCTTTTTTTTTTTTTTTTTTTTTGGTATGTGTGTAGCTCCCTGGCTGGGAATCGAACCCAGGCCGCAGCACTGACAGCGCCACTGCTGAAGCCTTAAGCCACTACACCATCAGGGAACTCCATCGAGCTTTTTTACCTTTCCAATTTGCTTCAAATGCTGAACCACCATAGAATGGTCAATGTTGAGTTCTTTGGCAACTTCTTGTGTAGTTATAAGGAGATCAGCTTCGATGATTGCTTTCATTTGGTCATTGTCAACTTCTAGTGGCTGGCCGCCACACACTCCTCTTCAAGGCTCTTGTCTCCTTTGCAAAACTTCTTAAACCAGTGTTGCACTGTACATTAATAGTTCCCAGACCAAAGGTGTTTTTGCGAATTGTCTCCACTGTTTTAAGACACATTTTGAACACGAATAAGAAAATCGCTCAAATTGGCTTTTTTGTCTAACATCATTTCCACAGTCTATAATAAATATAAAATAAACAGCAAATAATAAGTCATTAGCAAAAAGACATAAAGTGAGAAATGTGCATTAAAATAACATATAACACAATCACATTTATTTAAGAATCTATTCCAATATCAAATGGCAAATTTAAACAATTCAAAAAACACAATTACATTTATACAAGCCTAATACCTCAAAGCCCTCATCAGTGACCTTATTTTACATGTTTGTTGTGAATTATTTCTTCATGTTTTATTGTGTTCCTGATTTTTAAAAATGATTTAAACATTTCAAGCATATTTTGGAAAATATGAAAGAAGCATAAGGAATTGAAACACGGGTTGGGGGAAAAGATAATTAGAATAAAGCCTAAATGGGATTTCTTGAGTTTGTGGATAAAGGTTATACATTGGGCTATTGAAAGAAACATGATTGTGGTGGCTGTAGAGGGGCAGGAGGCCAAGCTAAACTGGTCTTTGGTCAGTGAGGAAGACCATTGAAGAGTTGTGTGGCACTCCAGATATGAATCTTTCTATTTGCAATGGACATAAAATCAATGCAAATTGACTTAATTAAAAAAGAATTTACTGACTTACACACTGGCTTAATTAAAAAAAATATTGGGCTACATAATTAAAAATTCAGAGAGGGCATCTCTGAGTACAGATGCAGAAGTAATTGTATCAGAAATCTTTCTCCACCTCTTGGTTCTGTTTTCCTGTACTGGTTTTCTCAGACAGGTTCTCCCCAGAATTTTCCAGGCTATGTTCTTACTGTTGAGCAACTCTAATGGGAAGAGAGCACCTTTTCTAGGGGTTCCCATCAGTTTCCGGACTGATTCTTGTGAATTCAACCTGATTTATTATTCCTCTGTGAATTAAACACTGTAGTCAGGGGACACAGTGATTTGACTTCACAGGCTAAAGTTGTGTGTCTACCTTACAGTTAAGGATGGAGTCAACCCTGTCAGTCCAGACCACAAAGACTGAGGCATGGGGAAAGGATGTTCCCTAAAGCAAAATTGGAAGCCTATGACAGATGAATGGGCTAGGACAGGCACACAAAACAAAACTGAAATGCAGGCAAGCAATTAGGAGGTCCACTGCATATGGTTACAAATAATATCCGGATGGAGAATGGCCCTTAAGGAAGCAAGGGCTTCAGAAAAACTGTAAAACAGAAGTTGATGTCATTATAGAAGAATCTAATAAATGTTATTCAGGAAATTACAATGCTAATACTCAATTATGGTTATTAAGAGAATGAATAGCTAAATCAAAGAACATTTTCATGCGTTATGTCCCAAACAATTAGAAAAATATGTAAAAGGATTGATTAAGCTAAAGGATTTTTGAAGTTTTCTAGGAGAAAGTCTGAGGTCAAAGTTATTCATTCTTATCAAGAGTATGTGTTTCTGTGAAAACAGAAAACATCCTGTAAAACAACATTTGTTTTTCAATTTCCATTTCATATATATGCCATCAGTAAAATTATAATGCAGGCACAAGTGGCTTCATTTCATTAACAAAATTCTGCATGCTTGTCCAGAATAACTTAATTTGTCTAGGAGAGAAAAAAATTGTTATTACCAAATCCTTTTAACTTAGACTATAAGACATAAACATCAGTTTTAGAGGATTTACTTGGTTAACATTTCAGAGTTAAATATTGTTTGTGAGTTTACTCTAGTTTTATTTTCTGAATGGTAAAAAAGTGAAATTTTGTGCTAAGATATAAAATGCACAGATTTTGGATTTTGGATTGTTTAATTTTATAAATAACTGAAAATTTGATGTGTTTGTCAGACAATTCAATGCAACTGAATACAGTTTAGAAATTATTTATTAAAGATAGGTGCTGCAGAGAATAAACAGATTGGACCTTTTCTACGTTCAAGCAATTTGAAATTTAGCATACTTTCTATATTTTATAATCATGATTGTGATACATAATACATGATTATAATACGTAAGTGTTACATGTAATAGTGTAATACATAATAGTACATGATTATAATACATAATACATGACTATAGTACATAATACAGTGCAATTCTACTCGAGTGGTATAAGTCAAATATTTATAAGATGATGAGAACATTTGGTTGGGGGAAAAGAAAGAGGAAATATTTTGTGAAGGAAGTGGTACTTGAAATGTACTCATTTATCTTAAAAATGGAGACATTTTGTTTAAAAGGATTGCTTGTCAAAAGGTTTTTTTATTAGAAGAGTAAATAATGTAGAGACAAGGCATGCATTATATTTCAAGAATAGGATGAAGACCATGAAGAACAGAAGTTTAGGACAAAGCTGGAGAGGATTCCACCTGAAGCCCACATGAGAAGATACGCAGTGATGTATAATCTGCATTCTCTGTTGGATAACAGACTTAGATATGGGGGTTGTGGCAGAAGGTAGTAAAAATGCCTGAACCATTGAGGGTGGTGCAGGGGGAGGCAGCTGATGCTATGGTTAGAAATAGGCAGCTGAAGAGGAGTTGCCAGTTAGGATGAAGGTATAAGTTTGGGATGAAATAATTTTGAATGGCTGGGGAATATCCAGCCAGCTGGGTTTGTAACTAAAGACTAATATTTAGGTCAGAGAAAGATTTCTGCCTTATTCTGCCTGGAGGCTTAAGGAAAATGGATGAAGTTATACAATGGGGAAAGTTTGAGGACAGACACTTTGAGACTTGGAAGAAGGGAGCTAAGCAGGGGTCTGTAGACCAGTGAAGTTCTGTTTTCCTATACTTTGTGTCTGATCTTGTTACGAGTCCCTCTTACATGTGTTTTCTGTCAGAATTGGCTACCTCGCTCCCTATCCATTTGTTGGCTTCAGTTTGTCTTAGAAGTGTAGAGGAGGTTCCTTGTTTAATCAGTTCTTATATCAGAATCAGGTTATGTTGGTACTCAGATTGCTGGTAATGTGATTAAGTTTTTGTTTTGTACTTCAGGATTCTTACTTGCCCTTGTAACTTGAAGTATCAATCTTAGTTTATGTAGCAAACGGATGCCAAATTCAAAGGGGTAAGTAAAAGAAAAATGTAATTAAGGGGCAATTTGCAATGATGTCAGTAGGTTGAAAGGAAACCAACAAAGAACGGTCAAGCATTCTTTGGTGAAACAGGCTAAACCTAGACTTGAAGGGACAAAGGGAGGTGGTAGTTAGGAGAAGCTGGGGGAAGTTGCAGTCTTGGGAGAGGGTTCACGTGATATGAATTGCCACCTTGGGGAAAAGCACATAGGCACGGACAAGTTTCTGCTCATTAGGGAAGGATGCAGAAGGGTGAATTCCATGACCTCTCCCTTCTCCCATTCTCCATCTCCTGCCTGTGTCAACCATGATAAACCTATGTAGAGACCAGGGTTCAAGGGAGCCCAGGTAGTACCATCAGCAGAGGTGAGTTGGCTGAGGAAAAAAGCAGGGTAGAGACGGATGGAGAGTATGTCTAGAGGGCAGAAGAGAGTACTGACCATGCTGACTTTCTAGCTTCTTGTTCTCTTTTATAACTCCTGACATCTTAAAAGAATGTATTCCTTTATTCTTGCTTGTACTACTTAGCTACTGGCTTTATCTTGCTTTTTATGATCTCTAATAGGTAAGAATGGGTGTTTGATAGGAAGGGATGCATAGACTAGAAAGCTTCTTTTCATGTCTGTGTACAAAAAGCTAATATTACATATGACTAAAAATTTGGCTATTAAATATGATAAAGAATTTTGCTTGGGGAGTTTTGTGTTCTAATTCAGCTCAACTAGGAATAACATTTTTTTTTTTTTAACTACCAGTAAACATCTTCACTGTGGTAAACACTTGTGGCTGCCTACCCAACATCCTTCCTATACTTCTTCCTTGCTAACAGACTCTCATTTTGTTCCATTATTTGTGGTCAAGGGCTTTTGGAAAGCCTGGCCCTTCCAAGTACCAGGGGTAAATTTTGATTAGTGTAAAAAGCTAACTGAGGTATAGCAGGATGGTAAGTACTATTTTTTTCATGAGTTTCATAATTTTAATTCATGTTCCAAACTGAGAAAAAAGAAAGTTCAGGAACCATATATTCTAAAGGGAGGATATAGATCATCTATGAAAAATTTCAAATGAGTGATATTAAATGCAAATGTGGTGACTCAGTCCATTACCACATCAAGAGTACATAAGAAGTAAATTATAACTATTATAAGATACTACTATATACACACTGGGGTAGCTAAAATTAGGACGACAGATAATGTCAAATATTGGCAAAGATATGGAGCTACTGGAACTCTCATACACTGCTGGTAGGAGTGTAAAATTGTATAACTATTTTAGAGAACTGTTTAACTAAATAGTTAAATATATGCATATACCTACCCTATGATTCAGCAACTTCATTCTTAACAATATTTAAGAGAAACAAAATTTTATGTCTATAAAGAGTCTTACAACAAGAATATTCTTATGAGCTTTATTCATAACAACCAAAAAACTGACAGCAAAGCAAATGTTCATCAATAGAAAAATGGATAAAAAACTGATATTTGTAAAATATAGTATTATTCAGTAGTAAAAGGAAATTAATGACTTATAAAAGCAACAAACTTGATGAATCTCAAAATATTTAGTTGAGCAAAAGAAGTCAGTCTGTAATGAAGACAAAAGTATGACTCCATGTGTATGAAGTTCAAGGACTGGCAAAAGAGATCTATGGTGGTAAAAATCAGAATAATGGTTGCCTCTGAGTGGGAAGGGCAACAGACTAGAAAAGGGCATGAGGAAACTTTTAGGAATGATGGAATCATTCTCATGACTGAGTGGAGATTATATGGACTTAAAAAATTGTCAAAACTCTTTGAGCTGTACACTTAAAATATTAATAAATACATATTTGTAAATTACAACTCAGTTTTTAAAAATGAACTCCAAACTCTACAGTCTTGATAGAAAGTCTATTGGGCAAGAAGTACTCAAATTTTCCTTTAGCTGAGATGCCACAGAAAGAGTCCATTTCCTAGTTAACTTGGTGAGTATTTCTCTGCAGTGGAGGTGGGAGCATAGAACGATGGTTATTGAGCCCCAGTGATTATCCAACCCACCTAAATCCCATTGCACAGACTATAGGCTCACAGAGAATATTCTCATTGTAGCAATTGTTTCCCCATGTAGATGATCTTATCAGAGAGAGAAGGTGCTGATAAACAGACATGTATTAGGCTGCTAGGTTTATAGCTACAAATTGAGAAATGGTTATTTTGCTTAGTATCCCAGTCAGGATTAATGCATCCTCCTTGAGAAAATCATCTTAAATTGACTTTTCATCCTGATTCTGCAGTATCCTGGTATAATGGACCACCTACTGAGGTCCTACCTAGGGGTCCACAGGCCTCTTCTAAACAGCCAGTTCTCTCTCTGTTGAACAGCTTTGTGAAATAGTGGTGTACATGTGCTTTCTCACATCTTTAATCTCTTTGAGAGCGTAATTCAGAGCAGGCAAGGGGCTATAGGGGTGGAGAAGGCTGCCTTCCAGTTTGAAATTTATCACATATTTGAAGTGCCCTTCTCCCCTGCAATGGGTTAAAGGCATGATATTTCTGTGGTTCACTGACATTTCACTATAATTGATGCCGACTGCATTCATGGAAATAAAGGAGATGCTGTTAAAGTGATGATGTTTAATACAAAGATGGGGACACTTTTGATTGGGGGAATGAGAAGCGGTAACATAAATACCACTTCAGAGAGACCAAGGGCCACTTTTTTCCTTTTATTTTCCAAACAGTAATTTTAAATTTAATTTTAGATTCTTCTTAAAATTCCCTTAAGAAGAATCTAAAGAGAAACTAGTTTATTATTACTTTTAGATAACCTGGTAATTTACCATTAAATGAACAGAAAATAAGAACAGGATGAACATTAATAAAAGCTAGGTTTGGGAAAAATTGCTTTGTACAGATAGAAAACTCTGTAATTTGTCCCAAACTCAACTCACCAGATTCATGGCACGATATGATCCTTGTTTGTTATGTGCCATTCTGTGCAACTGAACTTATGAGATCTTTTTTTTTTTTTTTTTTGTCCTTTAAGATGAATCAAATAATATTTTCTTCTTAGAGGTAACAGATTATATATAGAAGCATAACATATCTACAATTATACAATGTATAATTCTATTTGTAGCCATGGGGGGAAAAAGCATTTAATATTATTTTAAAGATGTTCTATGGGAGATCTTTTAAATATGGTAGAGAAAGAAGTTACTCTGAGTTGAAATTATACAAATTTATGTGTGTGTGTGTGTGTGTGTGTGTGTGTGTGTGTTTCCAATTTCATAGAAAACTTGCAAAACATTGAATGAATATAAGAAAATAAAAATACCCTAAAGCTAATATCCAGAGGTAAGTGCAACTAACATTTTAGTGAATGGTTTGTCTATTTTTTTCAGTTGATAAACCTTTTTCATTTAACATTATATAGCAGCATCGTTAAATATCATAAATACAATTCAAAAACATTATTTGAAATAAATACCTAAGGTCTTGAGATGATGTCATCAAGATTGTGATGTAGGATGTGCCTGACATCAGTTCCCCACATAAGAAGACCAACTAGCACCACCCACAAACATCACTGTGAAAATCCCAGAGCCCAGGGGTGAGGCTAAAGCACCCTGGACCATAGAGTTTGAGATGGACCATATCAGAAAGGTGAGAGTTGCTGTGACATCAATACATGGTTCCCCCCCGTAGGCTGGCAGAGCACCACCACATGGCTCCGAGGGCCCTCCTGGACCTGTGGACACCTAACTTCCCCAGTGTTGAGGAATGCTTCCGGGAGGCTCACTTGGATGTTTCTTGCCTCCTGAAATTACTGTGGGCTTTAAGCACGGGGGATCAGACAGAATGGGACAGGGCTTACAACACAGTCCTCAGATCTTGGTGGATCAAATTCCTGCTTGTAGTGGCACCTGAGCAGAGATTCCAGCCAGTGGCTCTACCCATGGGCAGAGTCAAGTGAATGGTCCCATCTGGCCGGGATGCCAGATGTGGGTCCTCAGTCAGTGGGCTATATAGGCAGTAGAGCCTGTTTTACACCCTGCCCAGGCAGGGAAGCCAATTTGCAGCCCCTGTGGAACTGCAGAGCATCAGTTCTTGACCCACCCATGTAGGAGCCTGGCCAGGGAACCCAGGAAGCCTTGAAGCCCATCCTATAGCGCAACCTGGGCAGGGAGCCAAGCCAGCCACCTTGCGTAACTGTTGAGAATAGTCTCTGACCTTCCACAGTAAGGGAACATGAACGGGTAACCTTGGGCACTCAGAGCCTAGCCTGCAGCCCTGCCCCATTGCTGAACACAACCTGTGGCATCACCCAAGCAGGGGGCTCATCCAGTGACCTTGCCCAGTCATATAGCTTAGCCTATGGCCACATTCAACAAGGAAGTCTGGGCAGTGACTTCACCAGACCGTAGGGCACAGTCTCCAACTCCATCCAACTGCAAGATATAGCTGGAGGGTCCTCCCAGTGGTGAGCCCAGTAAGAAACTTGCCCAACCGCAGAGCACGACTAGTGTCCTATAGGCTCTGGAAGGCCATCCGGTGGCCCTGTCCAACTTTAGGACACAACTTACAGCCCCACTTGATCACACAGAGCAGCCTAAAGCCCTGTCTGATCATTGTGTCCTGCCTGCCTCCTACCCCTCAAACCTGGAGTCCAGCCAGCAGCACCATATGGTCAGGAAACAGCCTGAACACCCACCCTACCAGGAATGATCACACAGTCCAGCCCATAGCCCTGCGCAATTGCAGAGTCCAGCCAGTGGCACCACCTTGCTATGGAGAACAGGTTGTTACCCTGTCCAAACAGAGGTAATTACAGAGCCCAGCTAGTGGTCCCACCTGACTGCAGAACAAAGCAGCAACCTTGCCTAATGAAGGAGCCCACCCAGGAGCCATACTTGAACCTGAGGCCAGCCAGCAGGCTCACTCAAATTGTGGAGGCTAGCCAGGGGCACTCTGCGACCTCAGAGTATATATGGGTAGTGGCTTCATCCAATTGGAGACCCTGTTAGAGATATACACAATGATTTATGAAGGTTAAATATAAAAAGTTAAAGCATTTTTAGAAAACAATTTTTAAAATAAGTATCAAGAGCTATGAAGACGTGTTTCTTATGACTCAGGCAGGAATTTACCTTAAAATAATTAGAGATGTACAGAGATTTATATACAAAAATATTTACTATGAGTTGTTTACAATAGTAAGAATCTAAAAGAATGTGAAATCTAAAGAAAGGAAGAAGGTAAAATAAATCACAGTATAGTTAAACACATAGTCTTGTTATTTTTTCAGCTTTATTGAGATATAATTGTCATATAACATTGTATGGGTTTAAGGTATAAACATAATGATTTGAAATACTTTATATTTCCAAACAACTACCACAGTCAGAGCTGTCCTCATACTCAAAGTATGACAATTAAGTTAATAAACTTGCCACTGTAACTTTGGCAATGTTATGACACCTTACAGAGTTGTTTGTACAGTGTTGCCAACATAAGCTCACAGTGACAAGTTTGTGAACTTAATTGTCAGATTTTGGGTACAACAATAGCTCTGATGGTCATTCCAGAAAGAGCTCCAAAATTGCTCTGAAGGGTGACAAGGCACTGGTTCCAGTGCATAGCTTCCCAAGGGGAGTACTTTGAAGGTGACCATAGTGAGTTATGTAGCCCTTTTTCTAGGATGAGTTTGCAAAATTGATTGTGCAACCTTGTGTTATCTATACTAACTGCAGAGTGATCTCTCATTTGAACTGCATCATACTCATGAGTTTTAAAAATTTCTTTGTTTATCTTATAGAAGGAAGTCTGTCTTTGTCCATAGTGGCAGATGAAGTGAATTTAGTAAGACACCTATGTCCATTTTTAAGGACTTCATGCCTAGATGAAAATGAAGGTGAAATTTCACATTGTCAATTACTTTTCCATATCAGAAATTCAGTGGTGGGATGCAGGGAGATAAGACATTAGAGTAAAATAGTCAGGTGTCGTTGCAGTAGAATCTTTTCTCTGTCTAGAAGAGTTTCTCTACATATTTTATTTGGCAGCTAACAGTTAGCATGTAGTCAACTATAGGTGATAATATACATCCTGCATATTTGCATTACGATTCATAACAGTAGCAAAATTACATTTATGAAGTAGCAATGAAAATAATTTTATGGTTGGGGATCACCACAATATGAGGAACTGTATTAAAGGGTCACAGCACTAGGAAGGTTGAGAACCACTGTCCTAGGGTGTCATTCACTTACCTCCCCTCCCCTAGGCTTGTTAGTCTTCTTTCACAAGGACATCAGAGAAGAGTGATTTAGCCCTTGCTCCATAGCCCCATCTATGACATGTATCTAGTAGAAATTCTAGTTGAAAGTCCATATTTTTTACATGAATATGGCATCCTTCTGTAGTTTTCATTCCTTATGCTTTATTTTCTCATTTTTATATTCTATTTCTCACTTTGTAGATGGAAGGAGTTAGGTGATGTCATTTTTTTTTTTTTTGTCATAAGCACATTGGGGATTAGGTTTCAATGTATGAATTTTGGTGGCAGGGATGATAAATGTTCAGTCATTTGCAGAATTCATCTGCTTAAATTGGAAAATCTAAAACAGCAGCAGCAACAAAAACCTGATCAGTTTTGAGCTATATTGGGGTATTTTAGCTGTTAACTTCCTAAATGTCTAAAATAATGTAATTAGTAGTTTGAAATGCAAGAAATATTGTTACTAAGTCATGTTTATCTTATATACATGACTATCATCAATTCAATTAAAATGTTTTTGATTTGTGAATTTATTTTTATGAAAAATATTTCAAAGTCATCAACATTAAATAATGCTTAGTTATAGCTTTAACAAATTTACTTCATTAAAAAAATATAATAGTATGAAGTTGAGAATGATTGGTCATGTTGCACTAAGGATAAATACATTTTCTTTCCTGATTAATATAATGGTAGCATTCTAACTTAAAGCATTTTCCTAGTTATAGCCAAGTAGTTGTGAAAAATTTACACAGGGATCCTGGATTTGTTAGCTGAGAAATACAAAGTTCCTTGGTATTTGAAACCAAAGGCAGTTATTTTTTAAGTATGCTACTTATTGAATATAGTAAAATGTTGCAGAGTTTCTGAGTGTTTGTGTGTGTGACTGAACTAACTCCTCAGACCTCTGGCGGGTCAGGACCACTGTGGTTTGCCTGAAAATCAGTACATAATATTCTTTGTTAACCAACAGTTTCCCTCCAGGCTGAGGCCAGCTTACAGCTGTTTCCAGGATATTACGTCCCTTCTACTTATTGCTTTGTTTGTATATTTCATAAAATACCTAAGATGGTTGTAGATAAACCAGAAAATAAAGATTGCCAAAAGGAAGATGGCCAAAATTTATCCACCTAGATATATGTAGTGATATAGATGTACGCATATTCACACACACTTCTTTTGACCAAAGTGAGATCATATTAAAAAAATACTACTTGTGATCTACTTTAACTCACTAATGTATGACCTTCAAATTTTTTTTAAACTTTGTAACAGCATTTGCTTATTCTCCTCACAAATATTTAATCAGCATGTGCTATATAATAAATACCATGCTAGGTAATTGAAGACATTGCTAAAGAATACTCAGCTTTTGCCCACAGCCAAGGTGAGGGAAGTACAATTAGATCTATAACCACAATGTTACATGTTAAGAACTAAAATAGAAGCAGAATACAGGTAGGACGTTTCTTCATTCAAAGGTACGTGCAATTCTAGAGGTTTGTGAAGATTTTCTCAGGGGTGTTTTGGTGTTCAGATTATTTTAAGGTAATTCACTTCCACCTTCTCAATTCTCATTTGTAATTTATCTGTTACCTGGTCTGCCTTACAGTGGTAAGATTGTGGTCAAGGTGCACGTGGCGTTGTGGTCTGTGTTGGTCTCTAATCTATACTTTCACAATAGCCTGTTTTTCTGCTATAGAGAAAGGCAAACCTCTCACTTACTGCAGTGCTACAGTACTACATTGTCCTGGGTGCAAAAACCTCTAGATTTCCAAGGAAAAGAACAATGGGAAATCTTGACATTGGTGTTGAGAAAGTGAATAATAGTGATGCCCCCCTTAAAAGAGCAACAGTCTTATCTGAAAAAATCCATTCTAACCAACAAACTTCTATTTAGGAATTTTCAGATTTTTTTTTTTTTTTTTACCTTTTAGAATTCCACAGATGTAACAACTATTCATTACTAGAACCTTGTATTTTTTATTGCAGAGCCAGATAGAGTGACCCATGAAAGATGTTTAAGCATAAAAATTATTATATTAGGATGAAATTATTATATTAGGATGATTTTGAATGAAATGTGAGTCAAAGATAAAGAGAAATGATTCAAAGCTTCCAACTGTTACAAAAGGTGTACATGTATTCTTTAAATAGATAATGATGTTCAAATTGCAATGGCGTTTAGATTCCAGTGGATATACAAGTAGTTTAAAGAATAATGCAATCAGATATATGAAGTGTCAATATTTATAATACCCACAACATTTTGTAATTTCTTAATTATAAAATGAGAAATAGATGTCATCTTAAAAATGTGTGAAGGTACATAACACATAGTTTTTCTAAATTTTCTTGGATGTTGGTTAAGAAAAGGTGTAGTAATAGTAGTATTGTTGATACATGAATAGCTTCTAAAGGCAGAAAATGGGGATGAGCTTTGGATTTACTAATACCCAGTTTTATGATCACAAGCAAGTTGCTTAATCTTTCTAAGCCTCAGTTTCTTCATCAGTAAGTTAATAGTACCCATTCATGAGGTTTCCATGAAATTAAATGTTTAACAGGAGATTCAAAGACAATCGCATTATTGTATTTCTTGAGTATATAAAAATTTTTAAAACTGACTAGATGCCCAATATCAATTCCTTATCCTTTAAAAATTTTTGGTGGGATTGATGATATAAAAAGGAGGATTCTTTTTTCTGGGAGTTGTGTAAGAATTCCAGAAGAAGAGTACAATTCAGAAAACCTGGACATGGGTCTTTACTGCTACTGAGGTCTTCAACTTTCAAACCCACAATGACATGAGGCATTTCTGGTCCTCCTTTGCCAACAATATATTCAAGTTCTTTGGAGTTGGTTTGACATTTAAGACCCTTAATGTTTAGATCTCATGGTGTCCATATGTATCATTCTCCCCAAAGAGAGGTCATACCATACCCAAAACTGCTGTGTTGGAAACGAGCAGTGAACCCTTCCACTTGCTAACGGGCATCCTTCTCCATCTCAGAGAAGTCACACCAGGAATGCCTTCAGCCTAACACCGTTATCATCCCTTCCTCCTCAAAGAGAATCAAGCAGAAGGAGGTTTTCTTCAGGGTTCCAGATTTAGACACAAATGTTTTGCCATTGCATCTCTGAGGGCATGTGCAGAGAAGAGTCAACACAACAGGTGTGAGTGTGCTATCCTTACAAAGGCCTGTTTGGGGGGTTCCCTGGTGGTCTAGTGGTTAGGTTTCTGTGCTCTCAGCGCTACAGCCTGGGTTCACTTCCTGGTCAGGGAACCAAAAAAAAAAAAAAAAAAAAAAAAAAAAAAAAAAAAAAAAAAAAAAAAAAAAAAAAAAAAAAAAAAGAAAGTCCTGTTTGCAGGGTTGTCTCTGGGCTGGTGTTTGGGAACTTGGATTTCTGGAATGCTCCCACCATTCCCTAACTCAGAGAAGAGTGGCTGATTTTGCCTAACCCGCTTGTGCAAACAATACGGTTTATGTGGAACACCAGCTGTACTTTTGGGAGTCTGAAATTTTGTCAGAGGCAGAGGGTATCTATGCAACCAGTCCTTAATAAAATCCTTGGGCACTGAGTCTCATGAGTTTCCCTGGTAGGTAACACTGTGTATGTATTGTCACAAGCTGGTGCTGGAGGCATTAAGCTCTGTGTGACTTCACTGAGAAAGAACTCTTTAAAGCTTGTACCTGGTTTCCTTTTTTTCTTTGCTGATTTTGTTTTGTATCCTTTTGCTTTAATAATATCTGATATGAATACAACTATATGCTGAGTCCTGTGAGACTTCCTAGTGAATCACTGAAACTGGGTGTGGTCTTAGAAACTTCCTATACAGGAAGAAGTAACAAAATAACATTTTAGTATTTCCTAGAATTTCTATACCAGAAAAGACAGTATAACCAAGACAAAAATTAGTATCTAAGTGAATTTTAGAAATGTAAGTAGAATGCAAGGGATCATTAAACTAAAGGAAGGCTCCCCAAAGCAGCGACCCTCGGTAGGTTCCCTAAGTCCAAATGGTTTAGTTGTTACTGTGTGTTTAGGAAAGGTTTCCCAGAAGAGAAGACCCTTGAGTCCAGTATTATATCCTTTTAGAGATAAACTCTCTATGCAGTAACAGAATCTCAAGTCCCTGTCCCTGGGATTCCAGTTGAGTCTGAAATTTTGGTTTTTCTATAGAGCCTATGCAGATGGAAAGATAATGTATGAGGGCTTTTAAAAAACTCTGTTGGTTTCACTCTTTGATGTTACTGCATTTATTTGCTGTTTTAATAATTTGCTGAGAACTCTGTGTGTGTGTATTTGTGTCTGAAAGCTTCAGGAATGAGCACAGTTATAGAAATCCAATGAATAAATAAATGAAAAATGAAAAATCGTGAAGACAATCTGGGGCATTGTTGGATCTGTGTTGTGCTTTGCTAACTAGCATATCAGACTTTTCCAAAATAATACCAAAGAGAGCCAAAAGCAGGTGATTGAGTATATGGAAACTTATCAAGTTGCATTTTATCTCTTAGTCTCAGAATTGTTGCTGTGTTTTGATTTTTCACCAGGGTACGTTGATATAAAATATTCAGTTTCAAGCTGGCAAAATATAGGCAAAATAAATAAACCACTGCCCTTAGAGAGAAACCGAGTTTTTTTTTTTTGTTATTTTTAGGAAGCATTGGTTTCTTGTTAGATGACTATTGCTTGAAAAGCCTGTATTTGTATTTCAAAACAACCACTAAAAAAGAAAGCAAATCAAACAAATAAACATACAGACCCTGGCATGAAATATTATTGTGTAGCTATCAGTCATAGACAGAGCTTTTCTAATAATGAAGGCCTCTCAACAGTCATGGTCAACAGCTCAGAAATGACTCAATGTGCAGGAAAAATCAGTCTGAGTTGAAAATAAAAAATAAAAAAAGGAATAAAGGTTTGATATACTTCAGTTTTTAAAATCTATGGTGTAGTTATGTTTAAAAACAACTTCTTCCTGGTTGCCCTACACAAATTATTTTAATCAATGATATTCCTTTGCATATTTTACTAATTCTAGTTACGGAATCCTTAGTGCGAACAGATTCTCAGGCTTTGTTCTCTCTCAGGGACACATGGGAAGTGTCTCTCTTGTGCCTCATGTCATTTCTGCAGATTCAGTTTTATTACACAAGCACATACTCTATTGCTTGCTCTTTCTTACCATTTTGTTTGCATCTGAACTTTGGAGAAATGTGTTTTAGCTCGGGGTCTTTTTTCTATGCAAAAGAAAAAGTGAACCTGATTATAATAACACTTTTCAAAAAATTTACAAAAAGAAATACTATATACTGATGTGTTAAGTAATTGTTTTTTAGATTTTTTTTGTTTGTTTGATCGTTTGGAAGTAGCTCCCGCCTTTCTTGCTTTCTAAATAGTGAGGGCCTTATTTTCAGTTGCTAGTTAATTTTAGGACAATACCCTGCTAGCCGACTTAATGGATCTGAATTACTTTCTCTAACTGGTGTTTTATTTTTTATTTTAGTTTTGTGTATTTATTTACTCTTAAATATCCAGAGGGCAGCCCGAGGCCATCAGAAGTCTACTAGAGTCAATCACACAGATCGTTGTTTCCCTTCATTGGAGCCTATGGACTCCCATGGCACTCCCAGGGTCTCCTCTGCCCCCCAGACAGGATCATGAATTGTGACAACAATTGAGCCCCTCTTCCACAGGAGCTTTCATGTTCTCCTTGTATGTTGCCTTAACATTTGTGAGAACGTTCCTAGGGAAGAACTGCCTCTTCCTCTTAATGTTAACTCTTTACCTCCATCTTTGATTCTACACCCAAAGCTTACCTTAGATAACTCCTCCTACACTAAATTAGGATAATCACTTTTTACTGACCCCATCTCCCCATTCTTTCAAAAATCCAGTCTTCTCCTTTGTAAGCTACCTTCTTGTGACCTGCCACTCTCTCCACAGCTGCCATCATCTTTACTCCTAAATTTCTTGGATGGATGCTTTCTAGTAATTTCTTCCATTGCTGTACAACACACTTTTTTTTTTGTTTGTAAATGCCTTAATTTTTATTGTTTGAGTGTCTCCAGTGATTTTCCAGTTACCAAATTCAATGACTCTGGCCTCCCATTGTTCTGATACTGTATTTTGCACTTTCTTGAAATTCTCAACAACTTATACTCATTTTTCTCTTTGAAATATGACTCTGCTTTTGCTTAGCTTTTTCTCTGTGTAGACTCTTCTCCTTTTTTTTTTTTTGCATAGACTCACCCCTTCAGAATTTATTCTTGACTTTGAATGTTATTTTTATGCTGAGTTTAACTCCTATCTTCAATCCTGCCCTCTAACCTAACCAGTAGACCTACACATTTAGCACAGATAAACATGCACTGAGTATTTATTGAGTGAATATAAAAGTAAACACAGTGTGAACTTTTGTATAAACATTTCTAAGACTGGCAATTTTTAGTGCCTAACCTGAGAAGACTTTAACAAAAAAATTATATTTAATTTATAGTAAAAATGTTACATAAATTTTAATTTATATTAAATAGTTCTCTGACAACTTCCTCAAGGAAAATGACAAAGAGCATTTTCCTTGTCTTAACGTTTATGCCTTTCCCTATCATGTTGTGTTGACCTAAGTGCCTACTGAAATTGAATACCCTACTTTGATTAGAGTCGAACATTTCCAACTAGTAATGAAAAAGCTTCAAGTTCAACTTGAATTAGTTTCAGGAATGGGCAAGGGTAGCACAGGGGTGGGTAGTATTTCAATTTTCTTTCAGACGGCATTGTTCAAACTTCCATCAGAGTAATCAGATTACAAAATAATATTTATTTTGTAGTGATAATTGTTTCAGGAGATTTTTAGTCTTTAGTCTGAGGACTTGCGTCTTAGGGAATTGTTTCTACGTGAGCTTTACAATTTTAAAATGTGAGATTATTTTTAGTGTGGCTTTTCTTTTTCTTTTTCTGTGAAAATTCCTTGTGGCCTGGATTTTGGGAGCTTCTCTCCAGAGTGTTCTTACACTCACTGACAAGGTCTTTGCTTTTTCTTTCCTAGAGAAAAGCTCATATTTCCTTGGCCTGCTTTGTTAAGTTTTTCTAGTCCCCTCTTTTATGATAGTTCTTGGTATTGTCCTGGCATGCAGCCATGGTAGCAGTTGGAACATTCCTTCTCATGTCTTCACCTCTTCATTCTGTCCTTCATGTAAGGTGGCACTCAGCTCCTATTGACGATTGAGTTTAGTGTCTCTCACCCTGGAAGTGGAGGATCTCTATGAAATACCACTATGTGATATAGATTTATTATTTTATCTTTGAAACAGTATGAATAAAATCCTAATCTCTTTAACCACACTGGACAGATGAGCGTTTTGTTGATATTTACCAGTTTGGGATCTCAGTGGTTACATCACAATTTTCTATCTTAGGGGGTAAAATATTAAAGCATGGGACAGTCACTTGCAGGTTTCTCTGACTTCGTACTTTCTTAATTCTGGGACTGTGACTAATATTCTAAGGGTTGAAAAGTTGAGTCTATGTTAGTAGTTAGTAGCCAGAAACATACCAAAGGGGAACCATGTGCCTAGTAGGAAGAATCAGACTCACATAAACCAGAAACAGTTAAAAAATGTGCACTCTGTGGATGGGGTGATAACAGGGCTTTTGTTCATGTGTTATGGTACTGTTGTTAAAGTCATTGGCTCCAGAGCCAGATGAGTGGGTTTGAACTCTAGCTCCATAGTTTAAAAACCTTATGACCTTAGGTCATTAACTTCGTGACTCAGCTGCTCATCTATCTGTAAAATGGGGATTATAATATGACCTACCCAAGGGTAGTTGTGAAAATTAAGTAAATGAATGCAGAAAAAGTATAAGAGTGTCTAATACAAAGCAGGTATATGCAGTATTAGCTAATATCTTGATGGCAATAAGGAGGAGGAGGATGTTCTAGAGAAGGGATTATAAACCTAAAGGCACTCACGTTCAAATGCTTTTGAAACACAGTGGAGGTAAGCCAAGCACTTCTGTGAATTTGCATTAGTCAATGTTTATGACCTGACTAGTTTATGACCTCCATTAAGGATAGACATACAAAATTAATGAAGAGCCTTTAGAGGGGATGATTGCTCAATTAAAGCCAAATAAAACAAAGCCAGCAAATTTGAATAGTGGTACTCTTAAAAAAGCATTTTAAAATCAATCAATAGTTATTTATTGAGTGTTGAATATGTACCTAATTTTAGTAGGCTTAGTTATTCAACAAAGGCGAAGTGGTCAATTCGGTTTCTCGTGTGGTTTTTTTCCTTTTTGAGGCCCCACACTGACCATAAACACATGTCTCTTGGAGGGTTTTTCCATGACTTTTTCTCTGTGTTGGGGAACTATAATTAAAAACCTAATCTTCTCCTAACCCGTAATTCTTTCCACATAGGTAGTAGAGAAAGGAAACACTTTTATTTTTGAACAATCATTAAACCAGAATGTGAGGCACATCACAGGCAATCCACTAATAGATTACAAAAAATGGAGAAAAACTCCTCACCCTTTAAGCCTCTTGTTTTTATATTTTTCCTTATATATGCACCTGACAAGATCAATCCCCATTTTACAGATGAGTTGCTGACGTATGGTTAATTATCTAGTCAGCAATTGATGGGTAAAACTAAGGTTTTATATATTTTTTTAAAGTGGCAATGCTAGGGAAGATCTGATTCAATTTTTCTTTATTGGGTTGTTAAATTATGGTTCTTCTATAATGGTATGTCTTGGGAAAAAAATGAGAAGACTCCGGACAACATTTCATGTTATTAGTTAGTACTCTTATTATAAGAACCTTGGGGGCAAACTCTTGCCTATTTTAATTAAAGTGAATTGCTCATTAATTCTTTCCATATGCAGGCCATTACTGTGTTAAATCAGCCTGATGTTAGACATGTTTAATTGTTAACTAGAATTAGGTTGGTAGCATTTTACCCTATTAGGAGGTTTTCAAATGCTCTCACCAACTGTGAATTTTAGATCAACTAAATGACCTGAAAGACAAAGCAGAGGTAGTATAAATCTTGTGAAGAAATCCCTTTATGTGCTGGATAGGAACCTAAGGCTAAAGATGAGGAATAGAGGGTTTCAGTGTGGTGGTGGTGATGGTAGTGGTGGTAGGATGGTCAGGTGGGTGGGGGGAAGTAGGGACCTGTAGACCTGACATTCTTTTTGCCTTTATTTCTTATTTTCAGTTTTAGGAGACTATCCGCTTTTAGTTTCCGCTAAGATACAGTGAGGTTGTTGAGTTCAGTGACTGATTTATGGAATCAAAGTTCAAATGAAGCTCCCTGATGACTCTCTTTTTTTAGTCTGACATTTTATTACATGGGCAGTAACTTTAGCCTGTGTTCTGTTTTAATGCAGGGTCTTATCTCACAGAAACCTTCGCTGTGGACAAAATGAAAACATTTATTTGGAATAAACAGTTTTCTGCTCCAATTTTTTTTTAAGGGTTTACAGCATTTTAAAGTCATTATTCTTTACAGACATCAGGCAGTTCAATTTGAAGGTGGCTTTAGTGACCAGCAGATGTGTTTTGCATCATTGCTGAGCTTAGGGTAGGCAGTCTCCTAGCTTAGCAGATATTCTTCTATCTTGAATAACTTTGGTCAGAGAACTGTCAACCTATTTTTATAACTTAAGATATTTGATGACCTTTTGAAGAGCGTCTTTTAAAAAATATGATTAGTGAATTCAAAGTGTAAAACTGAAAGCTTGAATTAGTCTTCATTTACTCTACTTTGGAAGTATGCTGGAGAATATTATTCATCTGTTGGCCAAGTGAGAATGAAACAACAGCATCAGCTTATAGTGTTCAAGCTGGAATGAAACATGCAGCTTGGATTCAAAGGCAAAATGTGACTCCTACTACTTATTCCCTCACTTCTCAGTCTAGATCTGGTGACCTTCTTGTGTAGACAGCTGGTGACCTTCTTGTGTAGACAGCATGTGGGGGAACAAATGAGGGACTGTGGTAAAAACTGTGTACTCTAACTGTTTCTTCTTGTGGGGGTGGGGGGAAATCAAGTGTCTCCCTTAACGTAGACTATCACAGGCAGACCACTTGTAGGGGAAACTGAACTCTCAATGTTTGACTTTACGTAATTGTAAAGTTCGTATGATAAATTATCTTTCTTCTTGAAAAATATTCCACCAAATTTAGATTGAATAAGAACTGGATTAGGATTTCAGTTAATAAATTTAGCTGTTCCCCCATCTTATTTCTGTCACCCTTAACAATTGGCCTTCAGTTGCTTTGAGTCAAAACCACATCTCTGTTATCTCTGTTTCTAGCTGATGTCTGGGCAAGGAACAGAAACTTCATATGCCCCACTCCTCTATGTACAGGCTCTAGGGTGGTAGATTTCAGAGAGAAAATTGCGCTAAATATGTATCTTGGTTTTCATGATTGTCTAATGTGCAAAACAGAGCATTTATAATCCTTTGTTTGGGAAGCAGTGGAGGTCAAGCTGTAAAGCAAGGGGGTATATATTTATTTTTCATCTTTATTGGAGACATGGTGACCAGTGCTCCTAGTTACTGTTTCACTCTTAGTTTAAAAAGAGCCCAGTGCCCAATTCTGGGTGATGGTAATAATGTCAGGATTGGGCTTTGGCACATGGGAAAATGCAGTGACCAAAAAAGATAGGCTGGCCCATTCAAGGTAAACAGCTAGTTGTGCACAACTTTATTTTCCTTTTGAAGAAAATAGTAGTTCATTCTTCTAGTTGTCTTTTCATTCTCCAAGTCTTAAACTACACATAGACAGCTGTAGAAATAATGGATGAATTAGCTAGCCACTTAACCAGTGCAGACTCAAGGATTTGAAATTCTTCTGCCTAGATGACTTGAATAACCTGAGGTTAATGTCTGAAATTTTTTTCTAAGGTTTTCCCCTTAAAAAAATGTAAACAAATTTTGAGGAGATAACTTACTGTGATGATCACAAGTTTACACATTATTATAAATGAGTTTATTGGGTGATGTCCTGAGAATTTATTATTTTGATGAGGTGGTGGTAGAAAGAATTTGAGGTCTCTGAGTATCTAGAAAGGAGGTGGTGATAATGCCTTAATTTAGAGGACAGAAAGGACTAAAAGCATACTTGACCCTTTTCTCTGTTTACAAAGGATAATTTTTGCCCTCACAACTTTAACATATGCTAAGCATTTAGCTATGTCGACGTGAGTTTTAATGCTGATGTGTTTCTTTGGACACACCAAAGCAAAGTGAGAAAGGAAAAGTTAGTTCTAATTCAACTTGCAAAAGGAGCTGACAAAGGAAAGATCCACAAGAAAGAATTTTCACATACCATCAGTCCCATGAAAGTCTGGGGTACTGTGCTGGAAAAATATATTCATTCATATTTTCTTCTACAAAATAATAACACTAGCTGTGGAATGGGATACATGCCTTATATTTTATTTGGCATTTAAATAGCTTTTTTGATATGCAATTCAAGGAAATTAATAGGAAATATTTTGAGTGGGCTTATACTCGTAAAACAAAAACAATTTTTAAAATTAATTAATTATGGGTATTTTAATCCAGTGAGTCTGAAACTTCTCACTTCATGACACACATAGAAAAACGATACCATCTAGGGTAATTGGAGTAAAGGGAATAGTTATTTGGGGTCAAACTGAGTGAACAAATATCTCAGCTCCTAAAATCCCTTTTGCGTCCAGTTTTGGAAGGCCTGATTCAGCGACCGAGTAGAATAACGTTGCTTGCTGTATTTAAACCTTGTGATATACAATAATTTCAGATACTACAGCAAATGCTTCAATCGTGCTTACAAATTAAATGATATTGCCACAAGGTTAGAATTTTAAAATTAGAACAGTTTTTAAAATTTTATAAACTTTATCTTCAAAATTTTATGATGTGGTTGATTTTGCTTATTGCTTAAAAACTCGTGATTAAATTCCCTAAGCGCATCTTTACATGGCTCGTGGGGAAAATGATCTGACTATTGCATTACTACCTGGATGTAGGGGACTCCAATTCATTTTCTCTTAAATTGAACTTTATCATCCCCACCAATTCTGCTACTCCTGTGTTTTCAGTCTTTATAAATAGCACCACAATCTTTCTTTTCATCCTAGTCATCCATCTGGCTAGACTCCTTTTTCACACCCCTTTATCAAATTCATAGTTTAACAGGTCCTATTCATTCTCTATACTTCACACGTTTTTATAGACAATAAAATGAGTACTTAAAAAACACATTTAAACCATACACAATGTATGAAGCAAAAAGTGAAAGTTTCTGTCTAACTCGTTTGCTTCCTGAGATTCCAAGGGGACATATGAAGTGTGTCCCAGAACTGTGTGTCCTGGAGCCAGAAAGGTTAGGTGTGCCTGGATGAGTTGAAGTAAGCCCGGTCACCTTGTAAATGTGCAAGGCTGGTCAAAGCCTGCGGAGAACTGGCTGAGGCGGCAATGGCTGTAGGAAGAGGTGGTGCTGTGATGACTGATTCAAGGTGTGTGTAAGAGGTGTTAGATACAACATCCTTATAGAATTTGACCTATATTCTGTATATATACAATTAGGCATTTTTTTTCATATTTTTATTAAAATATAACTACATGCAATATTATATTAGTTTCAGGGGTACCATAGTTATTAAACATTTATCCAGCAACCATCTGACACCCTACCACGCTGTTGCAATATTATAGACTATATTCCCTATGCTGTACATCATACCCCCATGAATTATTTGTTGCATACCTAGAAATTTGAACCTCTTATGCCCCTTCACCTTTTCCCCCTTTTAAACATTTTTCAATTACAGTTGACATTCAATATTATTTTATATTAATTTCATGTGTGTAGCAAAGTGGTTAGATATTTCTGTAAATTAAGAAGTGATCCTCCTCGCTAGTCTAGTACCCACCTAGCACTATACATAGTTATTACCTATATTATTGACTATATTCTCTCTATATATCTTTTACACAAAAAGCTAGGTGATACACTTGGTTATATATCTTTTAAAAAATGAAGAACTATGGCTGGCAGCTTTTCATGTCAGCACTTATGGAATTACCTCCCTTTCCTCCCAACTTACCAGCTTTGAGATATAATTGACATATAACAGTGTGTAAGTTTAAGGTATACAGTGTGTTGATTTGATATATATTGCAAAATGTTTGCCACTATCATGTTTGCTAGCACCTCCATCACGTCACATACATACCATTTCTTTTTAGTGATGAGAACATCTAAGATCTACTTAGCAACTTTCAAATATAGGGTATAGTATTTTTAGCTGTAGTCACCATGTTGCATAATAGATTCTAGAATTTATTTATCTTATAATTGGAAGTTTCTACCCTCTGACCATCATCTCCCTATTGCCCCTATCTTCCAGCTCCTGGCAACCACCACTCATCTACTCTCGTTTCTATGAATTGCTATCTCATTCTTTTTAACAGGTTTGTTTTATTTTTTGAGAGGATCCATTATGTTGATGTATCAAAATATGTTAAAATTGTATTTCCTGTATGGACATTTGTTTTCCATTTTGTTTTTTTGTTACTGCAAACAATCATGCCATACACATTTTTAAAAATGTATCTTTGCCTATGTGTTGTCAGGGGTGTTAATCTTTTGGCTTCCCTGGGCCACATTGGAAGAAGAATTGTCTTGGATCACACGTAAAATACACTAACACTAATGATAGCTGATGAGCTAAAAAAAAGGTCTGCGCATAATTTTTGTAATGTTTTAAGAAAAAGTTTACAAATTTGTGTTGGGCTGCATTCAAAGCCATCCTGGGCTGCATGTGGCCTGTGGGCTGTAGTTGGGACAAGCTTAATCTAGATTTTCTTCTTAATGTCTACCAGTACATTGTTTACAGTTTGTTTTTCATGAGGCATTGTATATTTTTTAAATAATTTTTTCTATGTATTATAGTGACATCTAATGCTTTTAGATAGGGTGCTGGCTTTCATCGTAATTTCTAATTATTTCTGATATATAAGAAAGGTTGATGTTTTTTGCATATTTACCTTATACATGGCTACCTCATTAAACTCTTACTAATCGTGATACTTGATAGTCTTGACTTTTCTAGTTAGAAAATTATACATGGTAATAAAACATTGAAATTCGTGTTGCAGTATCAATAGTTCTTACTCTTTTTTCTAGTCTTATTACATTGTCTAGGACTTCCAGGACAATTTTGAATAATACTGATGATAGTGTGTATCTTTGTCTTATTTGTACCTTATGAGAATGCCTAAATATGTGACTATAGGTTCTCTTTCCTTTCCAATAATTAACAAAAGTACTCATTTCTCTGTATCCTTGTTTATGCTAGATATTGCAGTCTTTTACATATTTGCCGGTCTCATAAATAAAAAAACAATATTCCAATGTTGTTTTAATTTATATTTCCCCATCATACATAAGATTGAGCATATTTTCAAATGTTTATTGGCCTCTGTGCTTGTGCATATTGCCTATTCATATTCTTTTGGATTGTTTATAAACTAGATTTGTGTGAAGCCTTTATGTGGAAATTTTTGGTTTGCTCTGCACACATTGCAAATATTTTCTTCAAGGGTATCAACACAGGTTTCTGGGCAAATAAGAGAATCTATTTTAGCTAGCTGAGGATGAAGGAGAATTAATTGGATTATTTTCTGGGAGTGCCAGCAAACCATCTTCAGTGAAGGCCATACAATCAGAATTAATGCAGCTAAGAGCAATGCCCAAACTCTTGTAGAAATCCAGCTGCTGCCTCTGTTCCTCTATACCAACAAAACCAGGACCTAGTATCAGAACACCCTCTGTATATGGTATGGAATATCAAATATCTCCACAACTGTTCTTGCTAGAAGAGTCTAGCAGCCTCATCATCTTCAGATCTGCCTTCTAAGTCTCCCATTTGTGTATCTGATGGAAATCACAAGTCTGCGTGCTGGAAGACGGGATTCTGGGAGACATAACCTTTGCATTCAACCTGGGGAAAGGTGTAATCAACAGTGTGGAGAACTATCAAAATGGAGAATGTCCAAAGGGCTTTGGGCAGCCACAAATGACAGATTTCTACCATACCTAGTCTACCAGTTTTTGTCAAGCTTTATTTTTGCTTTCTTTAATCATATAGAAGTTTCAAACATTTCAAACATTCTGATATTTATTGTTTATTCATTCATTCATTACATATTTATTGAAAGCCTATTATGTGCTAAACACTGTGCTTTTTAATGGAGATAAAACTGTTATCCTGACTTTCTGAAGTTCTGAATCTCGTAGGGCAGACAGACATTAAATGATCACAGAAATAAATTTAGCATTACGTATGTGATCATTTAGACAAAGGGAGGGAGGGGTATGTTGAGAGTATATACTAGGGACAATTGGTCCACACAGAAAGGTCAGTAAGAGATAATGAAGTGATTCTTGATCTGAGCTTTGGAAGATGATTAGGAGTTGATTCAGAAAAGGAGATAGAAGGGTGTTTTGGGCAGAGCAGTAACATTTTCAAAGACCAGTGGGCAGGCGGATACTTGACAAGTATGAGGATTTGAGGGAACATGATTGTGACTGAAGTATATGGCATCAGTTCCCAAGTGTGGTATATGTACCCCTGGGAATATGTGCTGGGCCGTTCAGGGGTAGGCAACAAATAATGAGTAATGGTGAATAAACAAAGTAAAAATGCAAAACATCAGTTATGGAACAATAAATGTTAAATTTGAATGACCATTAATGGGGACACTTCAAAATTAGATCACATTAGTGAATAATGATTGGTGAGGGCATGGATATGAAACCTTCCCCCAAACTGCTCTTTTACCAGTCATTATGCACAGTTTCAGAACAATCCATTTGTGACATTTCTAGAACTTCCCCAAACATATAAATCCATGTGTAGCCAGATTGTTTTATCAGTTTAGTTATTGACTGAATAAAAGTAAGTGTGTTGTCTGTAATCATGATTCCTTTCAAGTAGTTTTTTTTATTAAAGGTTTAAATACTTGATCATCATTATCAATATTTAACTGTTATGAAAACTGTAAAATTAAATCTGTGGTTTGTATTTTTAGTGTAGTAATTATTCTTTCCTAGCTTATTACGTCACTTCCACCATTTTACATTAAGATAGGCACTGAGTAAAAGTGCCAGTATTTAAAAACAACTGTTTTAAAAACAAGGGATACAATTTCTAGAAATGGGTTTAAAAGGTGTACACAAGTGGAAAAAGGTTGGGACCCACTGATATAGAGAGTGAGAGAAAATATGGTTCTGAATGATGCTTGAAAGATAGAGGCCAGACTTTGAAGGGCCATGTGGCCAAGATAAGCATTTTGATCTTTGTCTTAACAGTTTTGGGAAGCCTCAGGCTCAGGCTTCAGTGGGGAAAATAGTTTGGAAGATTCAAGTCTTCTATAGGTGGACAAGTTAGCAGGTAATCGCAGTTTTTCAGGAACCATTTCTGAAGTATTTGAGAAATGTTGGCTGAATGAATGAATGAAGTAAGTAAATGCCAAAGTTATACTGATGAGACCTATAAGCAGTAATTCAGCAAAAAAAAAAGTATTTGAAAAGCAACCTGTGAAATTTGTTCAGCAATTTCAACATAGAGAATAAAGAAACAATTTGTTAAAGATTAGCAAGGCATAGGATAAAAATATTTCTATTAACTGAAAATACTTAGTTATAGCAAATTGAATATCTATACAACATATTATTATGTTTAGCTAAGGTTATTTGTTTTGATAATTTAATATGTTCATTGGCTGGCTAATGAGATTTACAAGTAATCACATGTAAACACTTGAGTAGAAATCTATTAATTCAGATCATCAGGTTATATAGAAGCTTCCTTAAGGAAACGCTTAGTGCATACCAAATATATTGTTAATTATGCTGGTTAATAAGGTCATTTGTATAAAGGCAATAATCTGTCAAGCCTTGAGTTTATTTGTTAATTAACTCTTGCTGAATATATTAAGAGCTTTGGAGTTTGTTAGTAATAGCAGTTCTTTAATTAGGAGTCATAACCTGTTTGAGGTTCCAGAACAGGTCTAAGGTTGAACAGAGGCTGACTTAAAAGGACTAGAATGTGCTTTATAATTTTTTGAATCCTCGCATGGCAGGACCTATAGATATCTACCGAGGTGGTTTAGTGTGGAGGGTAATTGAGCAGGGAAGCCCTTAGAAAATCATGTTTGATGATAGTAAACAGTAGTAAAAATGTACACTGAAGAAATACATGCTAAGCACAGTAGATTTAATAGGAGTCTCAACTTTTGCCTCTGTCTGAGTTAGTTCTGGTCTTCAGAAGGATGGAGAGGATTGAGGGTTCTTTGAATTACCATGTGCTGTAAAGGTCTAATGGCTTTGGCCCTTGTTCTGTCCAGGTGCCCATAGGCACCTGTTCCTTTCAATACTCTTTTTGTGCTTCTTCCTGGGGAAATCTACTTGTCATTTACTAGATTCATGCAAGGCACTGGAGTTCCTAAGGGCATCCTATGTCCTCAGATCCCATAACACCACCACTATCACACCAAGAATCCAGGGATCTCATTTCAAAGTGATAGTTTATGTTGATTTACAGAACAAGGAGGCTCTCGGCAATGGATACACACGCTGCTTTAGGCAGCCCCACATTATGGAATTACAGATTTTTGCTATAGTAAGTAACCACAGAGAATATCTTACTCAATGGTCATAATTCATTAGGGAAATTGAGGCCTGTTGAAGGCCAAGTAACTATCTTTCTTATAAAGTGGGTAGAAGGCAGAATATGATTGAAATCAATTTGTAACTTCTACTTCCCTATTGAAGATAAAAAAAGGAAGGAGCTGAGCTCAGTGGGATGGTAACTGAGAATTTCACAGGTTCACTAGGTTTCTCTCCCTTTGCCAAATTTTATTAGTACTTCCACACCAGGCAGAAAAATTGTCCCTAGGGGTCAATAAATGGCTTTCTGAAACTGAGCAAAATTGCCTTCTGCTACTGAAAATGACCACTTCTATTAAAGTGGCATTTCTTTAAAAACAAAACAAAACAACAAAACAGTGCTTTTAAAAAAGGAAATTCTTGACTTTGCAAATGATGTTAAAAAATCTAAGCCTAAAGGGTAGACACTTAGGCCTTAGGAGTCAGAAGGCAATGTAGTGGTATAATCTGTAAACGTTTTGTATATCTCATAGCTCAAAATGCTACTGATGTCAGTATAAATAACCTTGAATCAAAAACTGCCATAAAAGCTACCAGCACTTAAATCAACATTTACAAGTATAGCACAGAAAGTGTCCCCTACAAACTCCATATTCTCTTCTTAATCAGTAGCATAAACTGAGGCAAACTTCGAGCCATACGTCCAAAAACAAACACAAACCCAGTGCAAGTTACCTAAGGTATTTGAATTTCTTCCTTTACATGTCATCTAGGGACCTTTTTGTTGGAGTCTAGAGTCATCTGGTGAGATGGCAGCAAATATAGTTGAAAAGAATTCTGTAAACTCCTGTTCATTTTTATTTTTTGGTATAGTTTCATCCTTTTGTCTTCAAACTTTGTGCAAAGAAAGTAACATCATTCTCCATGTCAACTTCCAATTTTGTTCATGTTTACTTTTTCTTTTTATTACTCTTGAGTGATGCATCTCGTTCCCTCTGGGCAGGCTCGATCGTCTCTGGTGGAAGCAAGGTGCTGAGTGAGCACTCAAGTACCACCTTCCTTGGTTGTCAGCAATTCATAAATGAGTTCCTTGAAGGCAGTGATAAAGAAGAGATGCAACATGGGTTCAGAACATTTGGTTGATCCTCACTGATCACAGCCATATCAATAACAATTCAATATATCTCCAGTTCTCAAAATTTCCTTAATCCATTTTGTTCTCTAATCCAGACCGTTCCTCACTTTTATGCCACAAATTCAGCTAGTTATATGTCATATTTTGCCACTTATTTCTATTTACATTATTTGCATAATGTCATTAATAGGAGAGGGCAATCTGTAGGTGGAGCAATAGGGAATGGTGTATGTTCATTTGAACTTTACTAGAGTTCATGTGTATCTGGGGGTTTTTTGTTTGCTTTGTTTTTTTTTTTTGTTGTTTTTTTTTTTTGTCCTTTCATATACCTTGGAAAGTACTCTTTTCAGCTTTCTTTACATTGAGCAGGTCTGTATGATTAATTATGGCAAATGGATTGTGAGTGGAGGTGATTTAAGTCACTTTAGGGCTGAGGTATTGATTAGCCTAAACACAAGTCTCTAGTTTTCTTTTTCCCTGCTGTGTTGATCATAGACGTGAGATGAAAGCAGCCTGATCCCTGAGCTATCTTAGGCAAGATAGAGCCTTGGAAATTCAACTGGATCCACAGCAGACTCTATGTAAGTAATAAACCTGTATTACATCATACCACTGAGGCTATGGGACTTACTCATCCCCGTAGCACAACCTTGTCTATCCTTACCATTCACGGAAGCTTCTGCCTTAATTAAACTTTACATTGTCTTGACTCATCTATAGCTTAAGGTCACAAGAATATAAATTCTTTGCACATAGCCTATTTCTCTAACTTGTTTGTGTTCCCAATGCCCTGTGGAATGCCTTATATTTTCTAGAAATAATGGACAACACATTTTATTTCTGCTAAATAAACATAAGTCAGAAAGTTAGTTAAAATTTTTCCTTTACAAAACCCATTACAAACTGCATGTTATAAACTAATTTTCATATTTTTATTACTTCTTCCTCTATGCAATAGTTTTCACTTTTAATCAACATTACCTACCCATCCCTAAAATTATAAATTCCTCAAGGGTACAGGAGATTAACTATGTTTCTATATATAATGATGGATTAGTTATATCATTTCTATTTCTTTGTAATTCTCATAGTACCCTGAAGATATAAGCAGCAAACTATACGCAATTGTATTTCATGGATTAGAATTTGCTAATAGATGTTGATTGGTTAGTCTGGAAGTATTTCAAGCTGGCTGCTGTTGTCATATTCTGCTTCTGCTTGTTGTCCTCCCCACCTCCGTTTGACACAGCTCCCAGAAGAGATAGAAGCATATTAGTCAACTAAGGTTCAGGGAGAGGGTACCTGCTTCTCACAGTTATCATAACTGACAATTGCATAACTTCTGGTAAGTTTAATTACATGTCCTTTATGTATTAGGGTTCTAGAGAAATATAGCCAGTGAGATAGAAGGACATTTATTACTAGGAATTGGTTCGTATGGTGATGGGGGTTGAGTTGTCCCAAGATCCGCCATCTGCAAGGTGGGGGCCCAGGAAAACTAGTGGTGTAATTTAGTCCAAAGGCCTAAGAACCAGGGAAGTCAATGATGTGAATCCCTGTCTGAAGGCCAGAGAAGATGAACTGAGGTGTCCTAGTTCAATCAAGGAGGGAGGAGAACGGGGAATATTTCTCCTTCCTCACCTTTTTGTACTTGCATCCTAAAAAAGGATTGGGTAAAGCTCACCCACTTGGGGGTGGGCTGTCTACTCTTCTGAGTTCAATTCAAATACTAGTCTCTTCTGGAAACACCTACAGATATACCCAGAAATAATGTTTAATCTGGCTACCTTGTGCTTACTCAAGTCGACACATCAAATTAACTATCACATCATATTATCTTTAGAATAAACCTAGCAGAAATGTTGGGCTAGATTTTATTGCTATAGCTGCTCTTATTATTGAGCATGATTTGACCAAGATGTCTCATACTTGATTCTGCATCCTTGAACTTTAAATTCTTTTTTTTTTTTTTTTCATTTCCTATGGGCAAACCTGAATGCCCACCAAATGCTTTACATTAGCACTAGTCTCCTTACCACAACTCACTGATAATTACAAATTTGTAAAATTCTTCCAGTTTTAAGAAGTTAAAGCATAATGATTGTGTGCCTATTCTTGATGCCCAAATACCTACTTTCGTTGTAGCACAATCCACAATACAATCTTATACTGCTTATCTCTAGGTTTCTTTTTTCCTTCTTAGTCTTTTCATCCTGATGGGCAAAATCCGGTGTTAATCTTTCTCTCTTAGTGTCCTTTTAGAGAAGTATTTTCTCTGTGGGATATCTTCTCTCACTACTTTGTAGGCAGCTTCTTTTTTTCTCAGCAGTGAACACACTTTGCTAAGAGATGTGTCAAATTTATTTTATCCTCTTTGGGTATTTGAAATTCTGGCAAAAAGACCAACTACCTAGAGGCGTCACCTGCCGTGGTAGGGTTCTATGCTGCTAGCTTAGATGAATGAGGCCCATTTAGGAGCACTTTTCCTGGGCTTCTCATGAAAAGATTCTTACAATATTAAAGGTTTAAAAAATTTATTTTAAAACATTCTTTTTAGAGTCATTAAAGTTTTATTTTTATCAGAGAAATATATGTCTGTTAAAAATAAAAAAGAATAGTTGATAATAAATAAGTTTGCCCTCACTCCATCCTATCCCTAGTTCTACTCACTGCTGGAGGCAGCTAAGTTATTTTAATTGTTTATGTTTTAGTTCTTCTAGTCTTTAATTCTAAATAATATGCTTCTTTCTTAATTTTTAAAATTTATTATCATTAGAGAAGAGCTATTGACATTAGCTATATTTCCAAGGATGAGAATTTATCTCCCTTGCACAATACTTCTCTCGTTGTCCCTTTTCTTTTCATTTCTTCTAAGTTATGATATTAAAAAGTGTTGGTGGTTCTTCTTCTAACTTCCAGGCATCTAGATGGCATCACTTTCAGTAGTCTCCTTTGAATTTCTGCTCTGAAACACGAATGTTTCCGAGCTAACTTTTTTCACATGTTACTCTTTCCGTTGCTCAGTATCTGCCATCTATACCTCTGCCTTTCAAATGGAAAACATTTACAATTTATTCCCTAACCCTAATTAATCTTGTTTATTTCTATAGGCTAATTCTTAAATCTGAAAACTAATCAAAAGCCTTATCCTCATGATGGCTGTATTAATACGTTTCCATTTTCTTCTCTGTGGGCCTAATGCTATTACCCCATGCCACTTGGACAAGATAGCAGTCAAGCCAAACTGATTATCATATTTTAAACTTCAGCACTTTCTCAAAATCATGCACATTTTAATTTGCTACATTTTAATTGCTACCCGACCTCTTGGCTAAGATCAGGTGTAATTTGCTACACTTCAGAGTCATGACTCTTCTGTGTATAGTTTTCCTTTCATCGGGTGTTTTTTTTGGTTTATTTTTCTTTACGATTTTTTTTGTCTTTAATTTTTTTGCAGTTAAATGATAAGCCAAGGTATAGTGTGTTTTTTATTTTTTAATTTTTATTTTTTTATTGACAGAGAGTGGGTATTTATCCTATTTGGTTTTCTGTGAGCTGGATTTGTGGTTTTGTGCCTGTCATTAATTTTAGAAATTCTTAGCCATTATTACTTCAAATATTTCTTCTGTTCCTTTCTCTCTTTTCTTCTGGAATTCCTATTACGATGTATATGTTACACTCTTTATAACTATGCTACAATTCTTAGATTTTTTTTCATCTTTTAAAATTTTTTTTCTCTTTGCACTTAAGTTTGGAACTTTCTAGTGACATATTTTCAAGTCGGCTGATATTTTTCCTTGTCTGTATCCAATCTACCAGTGAACTGAAATCAAAGACACTCTTCATTTCTCCTACAGTTTTTATCTCTAGCATTTCCTTATGCTTTTTTTCTTAGAGTCATTGCCTTCTCTTCTAACGTTGCCCATCTGTTGTTACATTTTGACTACTTTTCACTAGAGCCATGAGTATCTTAATCAGAGTTATTTTAAATTCCCATTCTGATAATCCCATAATCCTTGCCATGTCTGATTCTGGTTTTGACGTTTGCTGTCACTTCAAGACTTTTCTTTTCCTTTTACCTGCTTTGAATTTTCTGTTGAAAGCCAGACATGATGTATTGAGTAAAAGAACTGAGATATATTGGCCATTAGTAAGATGCTTTATGTTTTATATGGCCAGGAGTTAGGTTGTATTTGCTATTTGCTGTGGCTGTGGTGACAGAAACTAAAATCTCCTTGAGTGTCCTTGTTTATGTCTCCTCTGTTGTCTTTGAGTTTTCCTGGAGATTCCTTAAATAGTATGATAGTTGTGTGTGTTTACCTGACTGGGATATGTAGTGCCCAAATATTTGGTAAAACATTATTTCTGGAGGTGTCTGTGAAGTGTTTCCAAATGAGATTAGCATTTGAATCTGTAGATTGAGGAAAACAGATTGCTTTTCCCAATGTGGGTGGGCCTCCTCCAATCCACTGAGAGCCTGTATAGAATAAAAGGTTGAGAAAGAAAGAATTCTATCTCTCTGCCTGACTTCTTCTGCCTTCAGACTTGCATGAGGACTCTTAACTTATGTTATCAACTTATTTTCTTCTGCTTTCTGTTTCCTAGAAATTTGTTGAAATCCTCTGTGAGCTAATGACCATGCCCCACTCTTTGCATTGTTGTTATTCTATGTATTTTGTGTTTATGACGTTATTTAAACAATTTTTGGTGGAATATGGATGATTAGTCTATCTACTTGAACCTAGAATCTTAGTTATTTAAAATTTGTCTTAAATTTGATATGAATAATTCTTATAAAAATTCAAACAACATGCAATTTTATGGCTAAGTCTGCCTTCATCTCCTACCCACTTTCCCTTTGCTTCCTACTCATCAGCTGACCTTTGTCAAATGTAATCCCCTCAACCCTCTGTCCCACCTACTGATCTCCTCATACATAATCACTGTTAATAGTTTGATATGTAGCTTAGTGGATATTTTAAAATGTATTTTGAATCAAATGTAGTTATAAAGGTGTGTTTCATTTTATAATAAATAGGATTATATTCCATGTATTATTTGTGTAGCTTGTTTTTTTGGAAAGACTATTACATAATGGTTTTAATGTCTAGTCATTATTAAATATCTGTCCCAAAATTAGCCAAAATAAATGTAGATTGAATTCTTTCCCTCAAGATAGTTATATTGGATGTCTTGTGTCTGATGTAATTTCATAATTATCTGATAATCATTTTAAAATTTAGAATCTGCTTACTTTTGATTAAATTATCCCTTTTAAGCAGTTTTCTCTTTCACAATGAATTAATTGCACCAAAAAATAGAAATCCTAAGCTACTGTAAGTCAAAGCACTTCAGATTTTATTTTTCTTATTTTATAAGGAAGAAACTGAAGCTTAGAAATTTTGTGGTTTTCCAAGGTCACATGGATAATATGCAGGTTCCAAGCAAAGCTCATGGTTTTTATGATTCTCGTGCAATGCTCTTTTAGTTGGGTCATACTTCTTTGTTTATTGAAAACCCCACCTCCCCCAGGACAAAAATTGAATTACTAATAAATGTAAAATTTCTTTAAAATTGAATAAAATAAATCGCACAAGTAATAGGTAAGATGAATTTTATGAGAACTATATCCAGTAGTTCTAGGCACATACATACACAGTTAAACATTCTTACTGCATAATAATCGAAGATAGTTTGGAGTAAATCTCTTCTAAAAAGACTTTCTTGTCTCTGCCCACCTCTCTCCTCCTACCTAGTACAGATAGTTAAATAGTTAATCACTGCCTTTTCTAAACTTTATTGATGTGCTTTTGACTCTAAATTATGATTTGTTTACATGTGCATTTCCCCTCTTGGTATTAAATTCCTTGATTACAGGGATTTTGTCTTACTCACTCTGGATCCCAGCATTGTGGGCAGTACATTGCTCAGTGAATGTTTCCTGAATGAATTGACACTTTCTTTACAATGTTAAGTTTTTTAGATTTGACCCTAAGGGTAACTAACTGCAGGCTGTGACAAATATTACTTGTCACAGTAATATTTATATGAATAACAGTAATATAAATAACCTTATAGAGAGAAGATTTAAGTAGTTCTCATGACAATTATAAGATTAGACAGTGTAAAGCAAGCTACGAAAGAAGATTACATTTGGTTTTTCCTATGTGTGATTTTGTCTTAGAACTTGTGCAAGGAGTAAGCACATTACCTAATGAAAACATTCAGCTGTGTTTTGGGGTGAATATATTTTTAACATCTTTCTTGCTAAGCATCACCACTCATCCTTTGTTGTTTTATTTTATAGCATATGTCACATTCATAGTCTACACCAAACTAAAGCATCTAGCTGGAACTTAAAGTTTTACTTGCACTATTTTTTATTTATTTGCAGTAACCTTCCATTCATAATAAATGATGGTATTTATCTGTGGCTTTAGCATAAATTTTTCTTTAATGGTACATTAATTTATGTTTTAAAGTGGGTCAGTTTAAAGAAATATAATAAGTAAATGTTAGTAGAGGTATGTGTACATAGTAATAATTGTGGCAGTGGTATAAGAATGCATAAAATTTGAGGCACACTGAGTCATAGCATGAGGGTAAAACTATAATTTTAATTCTAGCAACACATCAACCAAGGCCAAATGTGTGCAGCTTGAGAGTCTGAATCAATGTGTTTGGTATGATTCCTAAGCATGCTGTTGTGGAGAACCACTGGCCTCAGGTTGAAGGTGTAGCCTTATCAGAGCCCTGTGCAGCTTTAGCAAGACTGTGGCTATGGGCAGGACCAAGTCTGAGTCCAAAAGATCAGGACAAGCAGACTTTTCAAGGATCTCAATTCGTTTACCTCACACTCAGTCTTCATGTGCTCTGGTGTGGGCTCTACCCACCTCATATTAGTCTATCAATATAGCTCTCACGTTTTCAATAATGATCTTCCCCAGGAGGCGTTCGTCAACACTCATCTTACTGGGCCTTTTGTTAGCTTTCAGTGTGCGTTATCTCTCCATCATTCCTTACATAAGCATTTCTAGGCTACCTTACTCTTTGGTTGGCCTTATAAATCATATGGTTTCAAGAAGGCAGTCAAAGAGATAGAAGCCACCTTTGCAGGCTGATTCTCATTGGTCAAGATAGTAAGTCCTGAGTTTTCTCAAAGCTGGTTCTTAGTCTCTCTTTTTTCTCTCTGGACTCTTGCCCTATGCAGTTCATTCAAGGCTCAGTTCTCACCTGTGTGCAGAAGACCTGCAAATAAGCAGTCCCAGCCAGACCTCTTTTCCAGACTCCAGATTCATCTCCCCAATTGTCTTCTTGACAATCTTCACTTCATCTGCAAGTCATGCCCAAATCAACTCTTGAATTGTCCTCCTCTCTTATTTTCTTCTTAGTAAATGATGTCATTATTCCACACATTACCAAAGCCATTAATTTATGAATTACCTGTGTATCCTTTGTACCCAATATCCAATCCATCCCTGAGTTCTGTAAGTTTTATCCCTTAAATATTTCCCATAGATATAGCTCTACCTCTGGATCATTATTACTTCCCTTGTCCTGTTCAAGCTACTATCTTCTTTCCTAAATCACTTCAGTGGCTTCTATGCGACCCTTTCCCTATTTTTTTTTCTGTTTTTACCCCACCCTTCCTCTATTCTTTGTTTACTCTGTAGTGAGAATGTTCATTTCAAACGTTACCACCTCACTCACTTGATTGGAAAATATTTTGATGACTTCTCATTGCACTTAGAATACAGATCTAACTCCTTAATGTAGACTTGAAGATTCTCCATGAACAGACCCCAGCTCTTTCCCATAAGGCCTCATTCCACACTCCACTTCTGCCTGCTTGCTCACTAAACTGCCTCTTGATACTGCTCCCACAGTACATACTGTTCCTTCTGCCTGAGGGAAACACATCTGTTCTGACCTGCATCCTTCTGCATTTACCTACTCCTGACAAGTTCAAATGTTCACTCAAGGGTCATGGCCTTAGAGAAACCTTACCTTTCTTCCCTGACTACAGCAAGCCCTCCTGTGATGAGCTAATATGACACCACATCTTCCCTTCATGGCACTTAATTAGGGTAATAATTTCACCTCTATTTTCATGTTCATTAGTTTAAGGCTATCTTCTCTGCTAGACCATACATTTCCTAAGTGGCACCCAATTAATATTTGCATTTGTTCACTTAAGTCCTCACTTTTTAGGAAAATCCCTGGTATATACTTGGTGCTTAATAAATAGTCTGGAATAAATAATGAACAAAGAAAGACAATGGAATTGAGTGTTGGAAGAAAGAGAAGGCAGTAATAGAAGAGAGAGCAAAGGACAAATTATCAAGCTATGGTTCTTCCTGGTGAAGGTGAGTGCCTTCTCCTTCTAGAACGGGAAAGTGGAGATATTAGAATGAGATTAAGAGTACCTGGTAATATTGCTTCTTTGAATATTTCTATTATGTAATTTGCACTTCCCTTCATCGGCTAGGTTTTGGTGTGAAAGTATACTTAAAGGAAATGGTTAATCATGACAATTGAAATATAGATGCTTTGCTGAATTAAAAACATTCTCATTAGTTGAAAAGATTTTCCTAGGATGAAACAGTTAAAGGCCATTTCTATGTTCAATTGAATAGTTTTTAATGATATAAACTAGATCTTTTGTAAAGTACTTGCCAAAAAGTGATTCTCTGTTCATTTAAAAATCATCTATTTGTGTGCAAGTAAAATTGCCTGTCATGGTTTGAAAGGATTATTTATAGTTTTTAAACATTCATCTCTCCCAACTCAGCTCATATATTGCATTTACAAAATGGAAATTTAATTCCATTAGAATGTTCTATTGTCTAATGTATATACCTTGTTTTAACATGATTACATTGAGCTACTCCACTTGCTATATTAGAAAATGACAAAGTATATCAAAAAGTTTTTAACTTTCTATTATATTATGTACTGGTGACTGCAACTAATACTGATTACCTTAAAAGATAATCAATAGGAACAGTTATGTTTTGCATTAACCCAAGAAAAAAATACTTCATGGCAAGATAGAAAAGAATAATAATATACTCTCCAAGGATAAAGCTTTGCAAGGTGGAATACAGAAAGGGAGAGTTTAAATGACATTCTCTGTATTTTAATCTTAGAAATAGTTTCTTTGGTTTATATTGAAATTTATTAAGTGCAGTGTTAAATATATGTGGAATATTATATGAATATGATTTTTTTTTTTTTTGTAACTAAAAGTTCTGGATTTCTTAATTCTTAAAGTATGTTTCTGTGTTTATGAGATGGTGCTAATTGGGGGTGAGGCACAGACTGAAATTTGACAAAATGGTCTCAAAGGTGCCATCCTAAGAAATTACGGTACAGAGATACAACTAGATTGACGGTTGTATCTGAGCTCAGGCTTCAGAAATTGATTCTATCATGCTGTTTGGCCAAATGCTTGTTTCATAGGAGGAGCTGCTATCTTCTTTAGGTGTTATTGACACTGAGGGGTACATGAACAGTAATTAAGAGAAGATACAGCTTAGGTTGTTTGTAAGAACAATAAAAAACTTTGGAGGAATTTGACACTGTGCTTGAACTATGAATAAGAAGGACATTAAGATTCAAAAGTTTGAAGGGAAATGCATACATTAGATATTCAAAATGGTGTTCCTTTTTGAAGGTCAACTTGTATTTTTTAGGGAAGAGCGATCTGTAGGATTTTAAACATCTATGTTCTCTCTCTTTGTCCTCTTTCACAAGTCAATGTAATGATTCTAATAATGTTGGTGTGGTTTTTGACCATGGCCTTTGAATTAGAATGTGTATTTCTCTGCTCTGCAGGAAAAAGTACTTCTGGAGTTATTTTTTCTCTCAGACTCTATACAAACAAGGGGCTTGTAGAGATCATTGATTTTACCAGGAAGGAAGTCACTGACTGAAACTGCAAGTTTTAATCTTATCTTCCCATTGTATTCTGTGAGCCATACCATAGAACTAACACATTGTCATCTTTCCCTCAGTTTCTGCTGGGAGCTTTAAGCAAAAGAATTTTTCTTTCAGGGAAGAAAGCTTTATTTTTAGGTGAAAGGCACAACCCTGCAAATTTTGGGATTATCGTAAAACTTATTGAAGGATGGCATGTTATATTAAGATGTCATAACTCATTTTAACTCTCAGGGGATTTTTGGCAATTATTCTTCAACTTTAATGATAGTAGAGACATATTGTGATCAAAAGATTTAGAAAACATTATTGTATAGACTCCAGAACTCAACTGGGTCTATGTATATACTCAGAAGATTTAGTTTTCTAATAAAATGGCAGTTTTGTAATGTTTGATTATTACTTGCCTTTTCTGCCATACCATAAAAGCAATTGATATTAATGATTGTGTAGTTTTGTTTTTGAAAAGAGCATGCGTATTATGGGGAAACAATTTATAATTTTGGCTGTTTGATGGAGTGGATTAATTCGAGGAAGTCTGTCACAAATTTATTTTGGGTCACATTTCTTCCTAAGAACTAGTCTGCGAACTCAGTGAGGGTAGGGACTATGACTGTTTTGTTTATCTGTGGTTCTCCATAGCTTGGGATATACTATGTGTTCAGCAAACACTTGCCTGGACAGTTATTGAGTATGTACTTAACTGAATGCTCAGCATCATATATTGTACTATGCAAATATAAATTTAAGGGTCCTGATAATCATATTAGATAAAGGAGGGGAAAAACAGGGCACAGAAACAGAATATAATTTACCCACAATTATTAAATTGAAGAAAAATTCATTCCTATTGATGTCAAGTATAGACTAATGAAAAGATTCTCAAGATGGTTTGTATACGGGTACTTTTCTTTGTGAAATAGGTATGTGAAATGGATGTTAGTTGGTATTTTTTCATGACCCAGGGAAATTACTATATGAGAGAATTCCTATTGAAGAATTACTTTAAAATGGATTACAATGATTTAGTTTTATGTAACTCAGGATTTCATCCTTCAGAAAAGCATAAAATGTAGAATAATAATACGAAGAAAGATACACAACATTACTTATGACTAAAGATTTCTTTCATGTGCCATACAGTACCTTCCATCGTGGAATTCTTACGGAGTGCTACCAGAATCACATCTTACTTTACAATTGAAATGCAAATTTTACAACATAAGGCAAATCAGACAAAAATAAGCCTAATTTCATCAATTTTCTGTAAGGTGGTTTGTCACTTTTTCCCATGAGTGTCTTGACCTAAAGTTAAATTGGCTTCACCCATCTATGTACAAAAATCTTCCTTCCTTCCTTCCTTCCTCTCTCTTTCTTTCTATAAAATTTATATTTTATATATTTATATATCTATGTTTATATCTCTCTATATGTCTATTTATATCTATATAGCTCTACCTATTTACCTGTATTTATACATAAAAATTCTTAGAGGGATTCTTGAACTCAGAACTTTTTTTTTTCTTTTTTTTTTTTGCTTTTTGGTACGTGGGTAGCTCCCTGACTGGGAATTGAACCCAGGCCGCAGCGCTGACAGTGCCAGTGCCGAAGCCTTAAGCCACTACACCATCAGGGAACTCCCTGAACTCAGAACTTTACCAAGAGTTGTTTGAGAATGACTGAGCCAACATTGAGACCTATGCTCAATTCATTATTGAGGGAAGTTTAAGAATACTTAGAGAGGTCTAGTATAAGATTGGGATTCTCTCTCTGGTTCTGGTGATAACTCTTCGTTCATGTAGATAAATAAGTAGATTTGATCACTTCCTAATAGGGTGCTTGGCACATAGCAGATGCTTAACAAACACTGTGAAAACCATCAATCATTCACCTTCCAAATACCCAGGGTCCCTTTGTGTATCCTACTCTGGCTTACCCCCAGGATGTACTCTGTGATGACTACATCTTGCTTTAGTGCTCTCAGCACTTAAATAAGTGGCTCTTTAAAAAGTGGTAAAAAGAATACCTGGTACATTGTAAACATTTAGTAAGTGTTATTGAATAAAACAACAAATAAAAGTATGCTTACTTAAAAGAAGGTATCAAGTTTTTATGATACAATAAGATTTGAAAGAAGATAGAAAATTTCATTGATGTTTTAGTTGAAGGGCACTAGGAAACAACATACTAGTAAGTGTGAAGGAAGATGTAAAATATAAGCTAAATAAAGAGGTGACTGTCAGGAACTGTAAGAGATTGGAATGCTACCCTACCTTCAAGCTGACAAGTTAATCACAGTTTCATGGGTGCTGATGAATGAATGGCCCTCAGGACTCAGTCTTCCTGTGAGAGGTTTGGCCTGTTCCCTTGAACAGCTCTTTTAACTCCATTTCAAACCAAGTTATTTGGTTGCTGATTGAAGAGCCATTGAATGATTTGGTTCAGTCACACTAAGCCTAGGGCACAGCATGAGCTATGGTTCCTGGCGAGGTGTGGTAGCAATTTTTTTATAACCCTCTCTCACACATGGGTAGAAGTTTGGGCTAGAGATCAGCACCCTATTTCTGGGTGGAGAATTGATAAAATTCCTCTTACTCCCAGCATCTATTGCTTGTTTCAAACTTTGAGGCACAGAAAATCTACTTTGACTCTCGGTTATCATTTGGCTTTTATTTCATTTCAGGTTGAGAGGGATGTCTATAATGTATTGAAATACATGTCTTTTTAAATTTTTTTCGCCCATTCCCTCCCTCTCCCTCCCCCTCCCTCTCCCTCTCCCTCTCCCTTTCCCTCTCTCTCTCTCTCTCTTTCTCTCTCTTTCTCTCTCCTGAGTAGAAAGCATTAATGAAGTGTGAAGTCACTGCGTCATCATGACAAATTTGTACTTGGAGGTGATTTTAGAGCTGTGTGGTTTTAGGTCAGTGCCATCTCTTATCCCATATTATAATGCACACAGCAGTTCTACTTCCTAGTTTAGAGTGATGGTCTTTGTACATTGTAATTGTTGCACCAGCTGATCAGTCCTAAGGGTAGAAAAGTGGGCTAAAGGGTAATCATTTTGATGTTAACATCCAGCTGTAGTGGATTAAGCATGCATGTGTTTTTAAACAAAGTATCTAAAGAAAAAATATATTATTACTACATTTCCTTTCACAATTGGAAGGTTCAACTGCTTTTTATTTTTTATGATTCCAAAATGAAACACCAACCACATATGTGAGATTAAATATTAGGTTATAGCATTAGAACAATTCTTGGGAAGTTGTCTAGAAAACAGATGGTTGTTAGTCCTATCCTATAGCAAGAGAAGGGACTAAGTAATCTTTTGAACTATTTTCCTTGTCTTAATATGTTAAGTGTGAGATGAAGACAGCATGCTGATTCTATTTATCACTCAGAATAGATGCTGTTTGCTGTATTTAGTTACTCTTTCCAAGGAGATCTTTACCAATTAAAGTTCAGGACCTAGCATAGCTCACAGCTCAATAATGAGTGAATGAATAAATGCCTCAATGAATGATAAGTTCAGTTTAAGACAATTATGTCACCATTTGGAAAAGGTTGGAGTCTACATCAACTACATTTGAAGTACCTGTGGCATTAGTGTATCTGTTTACTCTGGGATTTACTCTCTTATTTTACCTAATTTTCAAAGCTTAATGTTTGTTGAACTTTATTTTTTTAAATAAACATTTAAATATAGTTTTAACTGATATGTTGGCAACTTATACTTGGTTGTATGATTATAGTGACATGTTTAACTACACATAGCATATTCACATTTTCTATTTTTAAAACAGACATCAATCATTTACCAGATTCTTTACTGTCTCAAGAGACATTCTTAGTAACAGTGTTGTCAAGGAAACACGCTAAAACTGTTACATAAAAAAATGTCTCTGAGGAAAATCTTTTAAAATGATGTTTTGATTTTTTTCCTAGATCATGTGAGATTATAATTTATAGCAATTCTGTTTAAGTAAATAATTTGTAAGTAATCCATTGAATGTCATAGCTCTGGAATCATCTTCAAATATAGACATATTTGAATTTTAAGTTTAAATAATTAAATGTCACTAATATAGTGTAGAGACCTTATCAGGAGGAGAGTAAAAATTATATGATGTCTGCTTCTTATGTTAACTGTATTAAATTTCAGTGAAATTTTCAAGATTACAAATAACAAGTTTTTAGAAGAATTAATAGATAAAAGCATTCCTCTATTTTTGTGTTGACAGAGTATTTGAGAGAGAGAGAGAGAGAAAAAAGGCAATGATTTTAAAAGTATAAATTTCAAAGACCTTAGAAACTTAATAGGAAGTACCATTAAACAACAAGTATATATTATTTACATGTTCAGGTAAGCATGTTAGAAAGTAATAATTGGAGATTAGGATGTTCACAGACTTATATCTTTAGCACTTGTTTACTATTTATTTTAAATTTATCTTTTAGAATTGGAGGATATACCCTTGAATAAACAGTTTGGAAGAAGATATTCCAGAATATATATAACACGTTTTGCTAAAAAGTATGCATGGATCTGCATTATATCATAGACTATTTGAATTTGAGCGGACTGAGAAGATCCTTTAATAGATGAGGAAATGTGCCAAGAAAGGCTAAGAGACTTAGGAGCAAAGCCAGAAATAGAACATGGCTTCCTGATCACTGGTTTCATGCTATTTCCGAGATACTCTTGGCTTAAAGAACTTGGGTTAACACTCCTCTCCTATGATTCTTTCCCAGCGTTTAGCACCACTGATCTTCATCTGAAATGTCAACCTCACATAGCATCCTAGATTGTTATTTAACTCACTTTTTGTGGGATGGAATAAAAGAATGTAAGAAGTAGAAAAAGGTGTTTTTTTGTTTGTTTTTTTGAGAGACATATAGGGATTCTCAGGATACATCAAGGAATAAAAAGCTATCAAATACAAAGGAAATATAATAATCCCAATAGATTTTGATCATTAATATTATGAAAATGGATAAGATCTGACTAGAGACAAAGTGCCACTAAGATATAAGGAGGGAGCCAAAGATTATGCTTTCTTTTGTGCATTCATAATACAGAATGTTGCACAGACAAACTTGGCTAACATGGTATTTTTACCTGGCTCATTTCTGGGAACATCAGCACCTTGATGAGCATTGTCAAATAGATTTAAATAGGTGAGTATCTACAACTGATACAGGGTTTACATTCTGGCTATTTTCAAGGCAACAGAGATGTTGATTGATACTTACCAGTGTTCAATTTTAGTTAATAACCTTATGTACCTGAAAATACTGCATTTTCTTTTTCTTCGGCTGTTTTTAAGATTTTCTCACTGCTTTAAGATTTTAACAGATTTGTTAGCATGTGCCCACTTGTGGCTTTCTTTGTAATTATCCTGCTTAGTGTTTATAGTACCTTTTGAATTGTAGCTTAATATGTTTTTATCAGTTTTGTCTACATATCAGCCATATCTCTTCAAATCTTCAAATACTGTTTCTACATAATTTTCTCCTTCTTATTCTGGGCCTCCACACACATGTACGTAATACGTATCTACCACATGCTATTTGTTACTTACACATTTGTTTCTCTATCTTCCATGTTTTTCTTTTTTTCTTTTCCAGACTGCAGTGTGGATATTTTGTTCTGACCTTTATTCCAGGTCACTAGTTCTCTCTGTAGCCATATTTATTATTGTTGAAACTAGTATACTGATCCTAGAATTTTCATTGGTTTATTTTTGTTATGGCTTTAGTTATTTGCACTATCCTATTTATTTGATTATATTATATTAAGCATTTCTACAGTAATGCTCTTGTCTCAGCATCATCTTGAGTGATTATTTCTATAATGTTTCTCTTGGATCTTAGAACCACTATGTTGCCTAAAGTTACTTAGACACACAATAACTCCTATTTTTGCCTGCTTATTTTTTTGATCAAGTACTGAGTATTACATATTAAAATGAGGGGTATAATTTGAGGATTATGGTAAGGTTATTTTCTATAAGAGAGAGTTTGTGTTAGTTTTTGAAAGATAGGGATGCCAACAATTTCACTTCACTTTCAATACAATCAAAGGTTGAAATAATTCAACACTGGGTTTCAGACCATATGAAAATTTTCTTGTTTCTAATTCCTCATTGTTCCTAGGACTTGAAGCTCAAAGTCTGGATGGGTTACCAGATCACTCTTTTTCTCTCTGTCGGCAGTGAATCCCTGATTTCTAATTTCTGTCTTAGTCTCATGAATGCAGTAAAAGGTCTGCTCACTGTCTCAGGCTTTTCTGTTAAAATGGACAAACACCTTTAGGACACAAGCAGCCCTCAGAGTCCAAGTTATTGATCTGGGTTTCCTTTTTCTAGATCTTGTCTGCATTAGTCTTAACTACCTTAGGAGTCCTTTGATGCCATGACACAGATTTTCTTTTTTGTTCAAAGTTGTTTTTTGTTTTTTTTTTTTTTAACTAAGAAAACTGGTCCAAATTATCTAGTCTTCCATTATTAGAAGTGAAGCTCTCAAATTTTATCTTTAAAATTTGTCCCATTCTTAGGTACTTATAAAGTTTTAATTTTTTTAACATCAAGACTTTTGGGTACCATAAACACACTGAGTGGCAAACATATAATGCAACAAATAGATGTTAACAATGTAGAATTATTCACCTGGAGCCTATGTAATTCATGCTAACCAATGTCACTCCAATAAGTCTAACAATAGAAAAAGACTTTCGAGAAGTGAGACTGCTATGCATATTCTTTTTCTCTTTATACTAGCAATATAGAGCTAAAACATATAAAAATTAACAATATTTTAAATATGCTTCTATTAAGGTTTGCATGTAGAAATTCAATAAAATTTCTTGGGAGTGAGGGAACTGTAGTATGCTGTATCTTTTCAATGATTCATTTTGTACCAGGATTGTTTCAGCTGCTATCACATGTGTTTCTCCTAGAAGTTTAAGTAATATAATTTTTATTTCCTGATTAAAAATGTGCATTTTGTCCTAATAGGCAATTATAAAGTTGTTGTTTTTTGTGTGCTAACATTTTGTTGAACATTGTATAATGTTAACTGAAAGCCTATTAAGAATTAATTCTTACATAATTATAACATTTAATTTCCAGTTTTCAGAAAATTAGAAATAAAAGCAGAAGTTATCTGCTATTGTAAATAATATATTACTGTATATGAGCATTCATTCATATGATAGGTATATATTTCTTTTACTGTACTTTAGCTGTACAAGATTGAATTACTCAGAATCTTTGGTCTATGGCATATTTTTATTAACTTATTATCATCCTCTCTTATTTGTGTTATAATTGTTAGTTATTTTTAATAAATTAACATCCAGAAAACTACCATCTGACCTGAAAATGAGAACATTAACTTCTACCTGTTTCTTATTGCCTTACTCTGTCTTTCTAGCATCTTAATAAAATCACTTTCTCAAACTTGTTTACTACATATTCCAAAATAATGTATTACTTAATTTTAGTTGGTTTACTTTTTTTAGAACCTTAACCTCTTGACAGTGTGCTGCCCATAATCCTCTAGGACTCATTTCGCTTAATATTATTCTACTGATACTTTTATTTTTGCATGAGCTGGAGTTCGCCTGCTTTCACTACTGTATAATATCCCACTGTGAAGTTACCACAATGTATATATTCACCTATTGTGAGCAATTAACATGTTTTATGGTTTTGAATGTAATGAACAATTCTTCCATGAAAAATCTTAGCATTGTACCTGGTATATATTTATGAGATCTTCACTGGTTATATTCATAAAAGTAGAATTTCTAGATTTATAGTATATCAATGTTGATATACTAAAAATATGAGTTTCTGTTTGTAGCCTTGTTGCCATGGGCCAGATGAATGTGGCTTCCACTGGGTTCCTGAGCACACTGTCGTTGGATCACTGGGCTGGTTCCTAGGTGGGCAGGACTGCCTCTGGACCGTGCGTGGTGCAGCAGGGCTGGAGCTGGGTCATAGCACTGTTTCAAGGACAGCAGTTAAGTTCGAGGCCCAGTAGGCCTGTCACTGGTGGTATGGACAGTGTGGCTCTTCCTAGGTTCCTTGGCAGAAGGGGTAGGACTCAACTAGAGTTGAGTCCACAAGGATTTGAGTTTATTTGTGGTCTGTAGCCAGTGCCACAGTCAATGGAGTACAGGCCTGCCTTCTGGAAGTAACACTCTTCAGTCTTGGGCTTCATTAGGGTTTCACAACCTTTCTTTCACACAGGTCCCCAAGATCCCATAAAGTTACTTTGTGCATGGGATAGTTGCCAAGTATTTGTTTCTGTGGGAGGATGTGGGGCTGCGGACCTTCTATTTTGCCACCTTACTCGATAAGAAATCTTACTGATTCCCATACTCTCTAATACTTGCTTGTTTTGATTTCTTGATTTTGTATATTAAGTTGGTATAAAATGATAATTTACTGTGGCTGAGATTCATAATCTGTTATTATAAATGAGATTGGGAAATTCTTCATTCATTGGCTGTACATGTTTCTTCTTCATGTCCTTTGTCTGAATTTCCCATGGAATTATTTGTTCTTATTGTTTTGTTGGAGTTCTAATATGTATACTTGACACTAACCCTAGAGTTTTATTTTTGTAAATGTTTTCTTTCCTAATATATAGCTAATTTCACTTTCTTAAGATGTCATTTGAAAAAAATCTTATTTTAAGATAATCCTTATAGGATATGGAATTTATTTTTTTGAAGGAATAGCTTGTCTAGCTCACTGGGTAAAAAATCACTTATAACTTGGATATTATGGTTATGAAGAACCAGTGTATCTTTCTATGCAGCATTAACTTTTACTCTGATTTCTCCAGAGAAAGATGCAGTTAACCCATAAATCTTCTTAAGTGTTTATTGCTAAACTAGCTGAATAGAGGCCAACACTACAGGCATCTCAGGTCTACTGCTTATTCCTATTCCAGAAAAAGAGAACTTTTTGTTAGTCTTCACATCAAAATAGGCACTGCTTTAGCATACATGCTTAATGGGTATTGATGGTTGGAATAATTGCACTGTTTCTATTGTATTTCTCAGCCAGGTCTATAGATGGCTTGCAAAGGCAAATAGTCCATGTGGGCTACAAGTAACTAGTAGAAATTTTATACCTGACATAAATGCCCGAATTTCATTCCTGTTTATGTGAGCTGCATTCAGAATCAAGAGAGGGACCCATGGAGGCGCTAACTACTTGGAATCACATGGATTATGCACTGAGAGTTTTCTGCTCCCATCACACTTTATGAACTCATGTGGGCTCTGAAAATTTATGTCAACTCTGACAATGATTTTTGATTTCAGAGACCTAGATTCTGGTTTTACCCTAAGAAGGGAAATTTACTTAAGAACAAAAAGAACGTACACTCTTAGTACATAATGAGTAATGCAAAAATGCAACAAAATTATTGTGAATCCTAAGTTTAAAAAGGAAATTAAAATAGATTGTCCCTTTTACACTTTCTTTCTGGAATGCCTTTATTTGGAATTCAAGAATATCGTGGTTTAAAAATAGGCTTTGATTTTATTATTAGAACAGGAATTTTGGAAAAGATGAAAGAAACAAAGTAGAACAGGCAAATTAAATTGCTGGGAAAGAGACATGGCTTTAGGAGAATGATTAAAATTTTAATAGATATGACAAATTAAATAAGGCCCAACTTAATTGCTCTTGAAAGTGGACTATAAGAAACAGGGATCACCCCCACCCCAGTTACTCTAGGGTTAGAGAGGGCTACTGGGGCTAAAGAAGTATAGCTATAGCATAGTAGTAGGATTACAGAGAGTGTAATGAAATTGCTGCTGAGGGACCCCAGATCTAACAAACTCTTGATAAGATGTCCTCTCAAAGTTATAAATAAAGTCTTTAGTGAGAACTAGCCATATAACTACAGAGTACTCAACTGGTTTCAAAAGGGGATGATTGAAAAATCACTCTATAAAAATGAAGTACTGACTTTCAAGGTGACATAGTTATTGTACCTGGGGAAAAAGATATTACCTCTCTCTCAAGATAGAGACACTTATGAAATAAAGGCTTGAAGGGAAACTGCATTGAAGATAATATTCATTGAAAGGGAAGGACAATAGTAGATCTAACCCAGCCTATGTTGGACATGGGTATTATGAGACAGTAATTGAGATGCTTTAATTCAGGAGGTGAGGTGGACAATATTTGCTTGAACCATGTATATTTTTGTCAGTACTAAAACTTACTGACTGTATTTCTATCTCATGGTAGAACACCTTGCAAGACAACATCTGCAGGAAATAATGTCAAAAAAACAGAATCAGGGCTTAAACATGAGAAATTAAAAGCAAAGCAGATACTCAAATCTCATGAATAACCATACATGTGGTAAGGAAGGAAATGAATCAATTTAAGAAGCAAGTTAAACTGTTTTGAGCCTTCTTGGAGTAGGAGAATAGAAAATAGAATTAAACTTCAGAGCCTCTGCCCTGTCACAGAAAAATATGTAGCAGAAAGAGGTGTTGCTCAAAATCTAGAACATTCAGAACGTGGTCTGTAGAGGGTGATTCTCCAGCAGAAACCGAGTTGTGGGTAACTATGGAACTTCCCTCATAAGTAAATTTCAAGGGCTAAGGGCATTGGTTCTTACCCTATAAACCCAATTCTATAAATTTCTATAACATAGGCCTAGGGCATCGGTTCCAAAGTGGTGGTATTTGTACCCCTGGGGGTATGTGCTGGACCGTTCAGGGGTATGTAATGGTGAAAAAACAAGTAAAGTTAAAAAAAAACAACACAGCAAAACACTGGTTATGGAACAATAAATCTTGAATTTTGAATCACCATTAATGGAGACACTTTAAAATTAGATCACAGTAGCAAATGATGACTGGTGAGGGCAAAGTTATGAATCCTTCCCCCAAATGGCTTTTCTACCAATCATTAGACACAGTTTCGGAACAATCCTTTTGCCACTTTCTAGAACTTCCCCAAACATATAAATACATCTGTAATCAGACTGTTTGATCAGTTTAGTTATTGACTGAGTAAAAATAAGTATGCTGTTTTTAATTGATTATTTTCAAGTAGTTTTTTAAATTTAATGTTTAACATAGTTTCATTTATTATTGTCAGTGATTTTTAAGCATGTCAGTTATGGATCAGTGGTTGAAAACAGGAATAGTTAAAAAACCAAAGCTTGATGTGGATTATAACCCGTCACCAAGTACTTCTCAACAGGTGTCCACAGCTACGAGTACATCCACATCGGGAGATAGTAAAAAGGTGTGTGCCTCGGGTACTACACAGAAGAAAAGGAAATACTCTGAAAATTATATTAAATATGGGCTTTCATTTGTAGGAGATGATGTCTGTCTTAAGTCTTTGTGTGTTGTGTGTGGGGAAATGTTATCCAACGGTTGCATGAAACCCTCTCTACTTACGTGACATTTAGAAACCAAATATCCAATATATAAGAACTGTTACTTTATACATGATGTCAGGAAAGAAAGACTATGAGAATGCAGATGAGGCTTCATATCATACTGCTTATCACATGACTAAATGTGGTAAAAACCACACCATAGCTGACGATTTAATTTCTCCTTGTACTAAGGATACAATTTTTTGTATGTCTGGGGAAGAACATGTCTGCAAAATCAATACTATCTCTTTCTCAAACAACACAATGTCTCAACAAATTCAGAAAGTTCTGACAATGTTGAAGCTATAGTAGTAGACAGAATTAGAAAAAGTAAATTCTCTTCCATCCAGGTTGATGAAAATGTAGATGTTTCTAATTTATCTATTTTGCTCATCATCACGAGGTACTTGGTAGAACATGAAATTGAGGAAAACCTGTTGCTTTGTTACCTGTTGACAGAGCATACTATAAGCGAAGATATTTTTAATGCAATCAATGTTATGTCATTGAGGACATTCGTTGGTTGCATTGTTGTGGTTTGTGCACTAATGTAGGCAAGCCTGCATCAGGTTGTTTTAGAGGCCTATGCAGTCAAATTAAAGAAGTAGCTCCCCGTGTACCACAGAGTCACTATTGCCTTCATAGCCAAAATCTTCCATTCATGCCTCTTGCTAGTAAATTGAACGATGTTCTTGATGGGGCTGTAAAAGTTGTAAATTTTATTAAGTCACAACCACAAAACTGCAAATTGCTTAAAGCACTATGTGAAGAAATAAACAGCATTCACAGCACATTATTTTTGAATATGGATCTAAGTAGGCTATCTTGTGACAAAGTATTTACATGACTATTTGAACTTAGACATGAAGTCCAGGTATTTTTTGAAGACCATCATTTCCCTCTTGCTCCAAAGTTTCAGGATAATGATTGTCTTCAAAGTCTTGCATATATGTCATGTATTTTTCTAGAAATAAAGAAATTCAACTTAGGAGTTCAAAACAGCTCAATGACTACATTCAAAGTAACCGACAAAATTGAGTCAATGATTTAAAAACTGGACTTTTGGAAAGTGTGTATTGAAAGAGGTCAGCCTGAAGTTTTCGAAACACTGCAGAACTTCTTATCTGAGAATGACCTGCACCTATCCTAAAACATGAAAGAGAATATCGTAAGTCACTTGGAAGGTCTTAAAGTGTCCTTTTATAAGTGTTTCCCTCACTGAGGAAAAGAAAACAACTGGATTGCAGATCCCTTCAATGAAGAATTCTTCAAAGAAGTTAAATCATCAGTAAATGAAAAAGAGCAGTTAATCGAACTTTCAACCGATTCTTCTTTAAATTCTGATTTAAAAAAAAAAGCATCTTATTACCTTGGGTAGGTGTCAGTGAGGAATACGAACAGCTCAATGAGAAGGCACTCAAATACCTCTTGCCATTTACTAAAACTGAATGAGTAGAGAGAGCTTTTTCTTCTTACACCTTCATAAAAAATAAGTACTGCAACAAGTTTAATGCAAGTTTGGATTTAAGACTATCTTGCATTTTTTGAGCCTGATTTCAAGACACTAAGTGCATCAAAGCAAGCTCAACAATCTCATTAGCAATGTTTTAATCGGCTAATGATCTGTAAAACAATTGTTACTGACTTTTTAGATAACACAAATATTATTATTAATAATAAAAGTTTTTAAAATACTTGATCGTCATCAGTATTTAACTGTGTTACAAATATTATAAAATTAAATCTGTGATTTGTAAATTTAGTATAGTAATTTTTCTTTCCTAATGCATTACCTCATTTTTACTATTTTACATTAGGATAGGCACTGAGCAAAAGTGTCAGTATTTAAAAACAGCTGTTTTAAAAACAAGGGGCACACTTTACAGAAATGGCTTTAAAAGGGGTACACAGTGGAAAAGGTTGGGAACTGCTGGCCTAGGGCTTTCCAGAGCTAGTGGCAATAGTCCTTGAGGACTATTTGCCACCTGGACAAATTCCATTCTCAAATGCAGCACAGGGTGGGGGTGGGGGCAGGAAATAAAATTTACAAGATTTTAATATGCTGAATAGGCTTGAAAGCATTTTAGTAACATCTGGTGACTGGGTCTGTTACCACTGCCATTTTAAAAACATTGTTGGGAGTTTCTCCCACTTACTGATTAGGAATAGAAAATACGAAAGTAAATTCCTCTTGCCCTTATACTTGTTAAAAAATAATCTCCTTATGGCAGACTTTACAATTCACTAGTTTTGGACCAAAAACAAGCAATGTTGATGAGCTGGGAGTTTGGTGTAGTGGAAATTAAGTTTTTCTGCATTCATGCTTCTTTTATCAGCACAGACCCTCTGGGTCATTCAAAGTTGGATCATTTTAAAATTATTTACACTGTATTATTGGAGAATAGTTACGCTTCTGTTTGATTTCATTGTGTAACTTCGAGTGAGCTATGCTAATCAGTGGAACTGGACCCAAATTGGAAGGGGAAACAAAATAGGGAGTTCATTTATAGCTTAAGTTATGAAAGAACTTTGGAATGGTTATTTATGAGTAGGGTAGTGTTTTTGCCCAGTTCATTTTCTTCATGGAACAAGCTAAATTGGCCACAGTGGAGAAATGGCTGTTGCGGGGAAGAGCCTCATGGGCAAGGTAGAGCAGGATCTTCAAGCTCATTTCCTTCCCTGAGGGATGAGACAAGCCCTTCTTTGCTCGCTGATTGTTAAACCAAATCAGCGAAGGGAACAGAAAACGGGAATGTGTACACATATGCAGTATACTTATTCCCTCCTCCTTTTATTTCTATAAAACATAAATACTATGTATTCTAATCTTCAAAAGGAAAAATGTGGAAAAGTCTCTTTTCTCACACCCATATTTCTAACCAAGATTCAAGTGGTGGCTTCTGGAATTGATGAATTTGGTAAAAGGTACTGAGCATGACCAGTTTTATCCTTCTGCTTTTTTCTTCTCTCTCTCTCTCTGTCTCTCTCTCTTTTTTTTTTTTTTTGGAGGCATCCTGAAGCACATACCATAGCTAAGTTTACCAGGGCAGGTTCTGCCCTGGAAGGAGAGAGATCTGCAGTTTTGGACAAAATTAAATTAAGCATGATTTCACTCATATGCGGAATATAAAACTGACAGCAAAGAAAAAAAGAAATGAACAAACAAATAACCCATGGACACAATCAATAGTTTAATGTTTATTTGGGGACTAGTGGGTTAGGGAGGGGAGAAAGGGGAAGGGGTGGGAGAGGAGTGGGGAAAGCTAAATATAAGGTGATGGAAAGAGAAGTCACATTAGGTGGTGAACTTATTATACAACAAGTTGACAATGCACTGTAGAATTGTATGCCTGAGACCTATGTAATCCTTGCTAACAGATGTCACCCCAATAAGTCTAACAATAAAAATGAATTTAAAAAAGAAAAAAAAAAAGAAATACATTCAAAAAAAAAAAATTAAAATGAAGATCAATGTATTAAAAAGGCCCATTTGACCACTGACCTGAACCATGTTCTTCAATTTCATGTTATCAATGACAAAGTTGAATTTTTATATTTATTTCCATGACTCCCTAGTGTATAGTTCAACTGTGGGAAGTTGCAGACACAAGAGTATGATTATTATCCCAAATCCCCAACAGAGAAGTACCATCTGATGCAGGAGGAAATATGGATGCAGTGACAGCTCAGTGAGCAGGGAAAGTCTTTCCCTGGGCTTAAGACATTCAGTGACAAGGAGGATTTGGGTTGTCAAAAGCAGAATAAAAATGGTGACTTGTGACTTATGATTTGTCTTTTCTGATGCAGGGAGTATGATCTTAAATGCCTACAAGGGTCAGGGAGGTGGAAAGAAAGGGTAACAAAGGCCTGGGCACGTGGGTTCATTATGTGATTAGTGGTGATGATTGGGGGTTTGGAAGATTGTGTGAACTGGAGAGCACATGTCACCACGAAAGTGGAAGTTCTGAGTATCAGCAAGCTGTAGCTGTGGAGGAATGATCAGATCTTATTTCTAAGAGAAAACAGAAGGGTATATTTCTATAGAAAATTTCCCAATTTTTAAATATTAGCTTAAATTTAGGTGAGAAAACTCTTTCTTGGATAATTAAAGCAGGTCTATATAGACTGGATGTGGTTTGCACACTGTTAATAATAGAAGTGATATTTCCCTTGGCATGTTGAGGACCTGCCCTCCAAACCACTTAGAGTTGAGTTTCTTTATCAGGAATTTACTTTATCCCAATTGGTTAAGGCAGTTCAGTTTGCTGTATTTAAACTTCGGCTCTATTTCTTTTATTACCTCTGATTTAAGAATTTACCATATACTACCCTAGACCAAATGTAGAGTTTATGACTCCAGCATTCATGGGACTTGATTGGATTCAAGGAAGCACATATGGTGAAACGTACCATCTCACCATTTTGTCAATTATGCCAGTATACTTGTGCCAAGGAAAGTGATTTCTCCCTCCTAAAGACATATGAGCCAGAAAGAAGTTCTTTGATTTCTTGTTTTATGTGACATTCTGTCTGCAATTAGCAGGCTTCCAGATGTTCATGAATTTTATATTCAACTTATATAGTCATTTATGTTTCCCACCAGAAAGCAGAGTGGTTTATGTTCCAGAAACTCAATTGAAAAACATTTCTTCTACTTGAACTTGAAATGATTAAATATTTTATGGTGTAACTTCTAATTATAAATGTTCTGTGAGATTAGAGAACTTTCATTTTTATCTGGATGAGTTTGAATTTTATCCATATTCATATTCATTGAACAAGCATTTGAAAATATTTCTTTCAGTTTTGTGCTGCTTGGAATTTTTTTTCCCCATTGATAGGATTTTTTTCCTCAACTTCTAAAATCTTATTTGTAACTTTAAATCTTATTTTAAAATCACATTTGTTCTGCGTAGTAGTTGTACATTATATTCTTCACTAGGCTGTGAGAATCTTGGGAGGCCCTTGCAACCCTGGACTGTCTTAAGATTGGATGCTCACGAAGTTTACTTCATTAGTACTAATTCAGTCTCCCTTGAAATAGAGAAAAGATATTGATCGATCAATTATTTAGCTAATTTTTCTCTTTAAGATCCACAAGCTATCATAATCACCCATTATTTAACAACTGAAGAGTCTCTTTATCTTGCTTATAAAATGGAAACCTGAATTACCAAGCTTGTTCTAAACAGGGATCAGTTGAGCATGGAGTCAGGCTGGATTAAGGAAGCAGATTTACCACATTTCATTGAAGCACAGGAAGTTTCCTTCAGTTTTAATTTAAATATACAGTGATTTTAGGGTACCTAAATCAGAAATTGTGTGTACATAATTTTATTAAGGCTTGGATGCATAAAATCATAACTTTGGAAGGCATCACACTGATTCTTTATTTCTTCCTATTTTAATTTTCTTTTCATTGTGAATTTATAATCTTTGCAGATAGTACTAACCTTCCATGGATGAGTTACAATTTACAATGCAGGCTGTTTCTTTTGAATAGGGTGGTCAGCAAATGTTTTCTTAAATAAAATCTACATTTTTTTTTCCATTTTTGTTCATTACTTCTAGTTCAGGCCTGGGCAGACTTTTTCAGGGCAAGGGGCTACTTCTAATTTTCTCCAAGTGTCATGATCCACTAGCTATTTTTGCTTGCTCAAGTACTTACAGCCGCCTTGATTGTGAAGAGCTAATTCGTGCCTCTAGCAGCCTTGTATGTGCATGTGAAAAATGTGTTTCTTTTACATTTAGCTGCCTCGCCTCTAGGCCCTGGTGTAATGTGGTGTCTGCTATGACACTGTTTTCTCAATTCAGTCGATCACCCCAAAATTGCTTGGCAGTCCACTGGTGGGCTGCAATTGATTTCTTGCCCAGCCCTGTTCTAGTTCTCATTGAGACAGTATAAAATAAGTTTAATTCTTCCTCCACATAAAATTTTAATATGTCTTTCCTTGGTCTTTTCTCCTCTTCTTCCTCCTTGCCCTCTCCTCCTCCTTTTTCTTCTATAATGGCTTTATTGAGATACACTTATATACCATAAAGTTCATTTATTGTAAGAAATTAGCAACAATCACTATAAAACAAAAAAATTATAGCAATATACTGTAAAAAAGTTACATCAATGTGGTATCTCTATCTCAAAATATCTTACTGTGCTGTGCTCACATTGTCACTTAAAGAAAACACTTTACAACTTCTCTTTGGCATATTTGAATTGCCAGCATCATGTGCTTTGGGTCCATTATTAAGTAAAATAAGGGTTACTTAAACACAAGCACTGATACCACAACAGTAGATCTGATAACCCAGATGGCTACTAAGTAAGTGCCCCGCAGGTAGCGTATACAGTGTGAACACTCTGGACAAAGGGATGATTCACAGCCCGGGTGGGATGAAGCAGGACGGAGAGTTTTCATTATGCTACTTAGAATGATTAGTGATTTAAACCTATGAATTGTTTATTTCTGGAAATGTTCACTTAACATTTTCAGACTCTGATTGACCTCTGATGCCTGAAACTGCAGAAGGCATAACCACAGATAAGGGGGGCCACTGTATTAACAATAGTTAAGTCTTCAGTCTATAAATATAGAATGTCTCTATTTAGATCATCTTTAACTTTTTTCAGTTAAAGACATCATTTACAGTTGAAGAGGTCTTACACTTCCATTGTTAAATGTATTACTCAATATTTTATTGTTTTTGATGCTATTATGAAGATAATTATTTTTGTTTTAATTTCCAATTGTTTGTTGCTAGTATGTAGGAATACAGTGTGATCTTCTTTTGAAATTAGTTTGCATGTTCCTAATTGTTTTTAGTTTTCAAGGATCAAGAAAAAAGTCTGAGCTTGTGTTCTAGGCTTCCTCTCTCCATTAAACTGCCTTGTAAGGGCTATCATTTTCCCAAATCACTGAATATTGATGAGAATCTGTGTTACTTGTGTTCAGAATATATAAATAATTTTTGTGAAAATTCCATTCTTACTAGGAGGTTCATCAATCAATCTGTTTAGCTCGATCAGCTTTTCCCAGCCTTGATCAGGGTGATAAACCAGAGAGGCTATTGTATAGGATACCCATTCATCAATAGGCTATGAATCCTGAGGGCCCCATGCACAAGGCCATCATTTAATTGTCCAGAGTGTAATGAAAATATTCTACCTTTCAGTGGTTAGTGGGATGTTACCATAAACCTATGTGAGCAATCTCTTTGTGACAGTCCCACCACCTGCCTGCTTCCCACTGCCCTATCATTTCTTAGGAAGGAGAATGTTCCATGTATCCAATTACCTCCTCCCTCCTTTTGTCAGATGCAGGAGAACTTATCCTCAAATGATCATATAGTCATCTGTCTCCAAATATTTGTGTTGTTAATTTTTTTGTTAAATTGCGATTACTTGTTTTTCCACTGGGGTTACTAAATTAATTAAAGGAAAATCAGTGAGAATCTTTTATTCTCTTTTCTCTTTTCTAGAGAAGAGAATCTAGAAGAAATTTTTATATTATTTAAGATTGAGTTTGACCACATACAGCAAAATTCTGCAGGTAATGACTTAATAAAGACTGGGTTCATATCTATCTATCCATCATTATCTCTCATCTACCTATCTCTATTATTTATCTGTGTATCTATCTGTCTGTCTGTCTATAGTAAGAAGACTGTAGAGCAGTCTGGAGGTGATTATTTCAGGAGTCTTTTGGCTATTCAAAAACTCATTAAGGAGTTACAGCCCCTTCTAGTTCCTGTTCCATCATCTTTAGTATATGATTTTTGTTCTCTTGGTTACAGTGTCTCCAGGCATTGTGCCCATGTTCTGGTTGAAGGCATAAGAGGATGTGGAAGGCAAAGGAAACATGCTGAGTCAGTCTCCACTGTCATGCTTTTCTTGGAGGACACTTCCTCTTGGATCTCATTTGCCAGATTCGTGTCACATGGCTAATTTTAGATGCATAGAAGTTTTCAAAGCTGAACAGTTAAAGCTGGTCAGAAGAAATTGTGATTCTGTTGGTAAATGCGATAAATATTTCCAGGGCTTACCATATCCAGTGCTTATTAGTGCAACAAAACCTGCACTCTTTAACCTCCGTCCTATTAGGTGACGCAGTGTGAGTATAAGTGACATATCACTTCTAAATGAGGAAGTCAAACATCCATTGAAGTTCCTTCAGTCTTACCTCACCTCCTGGGTCATTCAGATAGCATACTTATGAGAGGCCTTTATCAGCCTGGTCCCCTCTGCCAACCATGTGGGACATACGACATGAACAAGAATTGAACTTCTGTTAACCTGGTCTGTTCTGATTAATGTGTTTAAAAAAAAAAAAAAAAGGGAGTGGTAGTTATTGGCTGGGCAGCTAGTTCTATTTGCCAAACTCTGCTTTAGAACCCATTTCAACTGATTCTTGTAGAGCCATGGTGGTCATCACTTTCCCCTCTAACACTTTTAAAGATTAATTATGGGCAAATTTTAAGTAGAGAAAACCAAAGAGAATGATATAATAACTCAATGTACCCATCAATATATAATCAGCTCTTTTCATTTCTACTCCTACCCTCTTCTCTTCACCTAGATTATATTTAATCAGATCCCAGGCATCACATAATTTCATGTGTAAATATGTATGTATATGTCTTTTTAAGATAAATATTTTTAACTTAACTCTAATACTATTTTCACTGCTAAATAATAAAAAATAATTCTTTAATACCATCAACTAGGGTTCACATTTCACCAATTGTCTTATAGAAAAAAATACAATTTTTTACTATTATTTGTTCAAATTGGGATCCAAACAAAGCTTATAATTGTGATTGCCTGATACATCTTTGCATTCTCTGTTAAACTTGAGTTAGTCTAGACATTTACCTTCTAGTTTTAAAAAACTACCATTTGTTCTGTAAGTTCCCACAATTTGGATGGTGCTGAGGGTCCCCATGGTGTTTATTCAACAAACTTTTTGGTCCCTTGTATTTTCTGTCAATTGCTACTGGATCTAGAAACTTGGTCAGATGGAATTTTATTTATTCATTTGTTTTTGGCAGCAACACATCATAGGTGATAGTGTGTACTCTCATCGATAGGCAGTGTCTGCTTGTCTCTACCAGTCTTCCCCTTCCCCATTTTTAATGCCTTGCACAACTTAGAAGTAGCTTCTGTTCTTGATAATGGGAATGCATGGAACCTTTAGTAAGATCCTAATTGTATTGGCAGGGTTATCCTTTCATTTTAAACACAGTTGAACTCTCTTTCTTTTTAAAATCAACTTTCAGGGAGTATAATTTACATAAATCAAAACCACACATTTTAATTGAACAGTTTGATGAGTTTTGACAAATGTATACATCTATGTAATTATCCCCACACTTGAGGTGTAGAACAATCTTATCATCTCTAATTATTCTCTTCCTAGGCAATTTCTTCTTCCTGGCTCTAAGCAACCAATGATCTACCTTCTTGCACTATAGATTAAAATTTCATACAGACAATCCAAAGTTTCATTAAAATGGAATTATATAGTATGTACTCTTTTGTGACTTTTTTTTTTTTTTTTTTTTTTTTTTTTTTTTTTTTTTTTTTTTTTTTTTTTTTTTTTGCTCAGAATAATATCTGTAGGTTTTATCCACGGTGTTAGGTGTATAAGCAATTTGTTCCTTTTTATACCTGAATAAAACTCTGTTGTATGTATGTATATGCCAAAGTTGTTTATCCATACACAAGTCGATGGATGTTTGTATTGTTTCTGGGTTTTGGCTATGATAAATTTGCTGTAAAAATTTCTGCACAAGTCTTTGAATGAATGTATTTTTGCATTTTCTAGGGTAAATCCTAGAAGTGAAATAACTGGGTTATAGGATAAGCATATATTCAACTCTACGACAATGCCAAACAGTTTTTCAAACCAATAGTTGAGAAATGTTATATTCCCATAAGAAATGTATGATACTTTCATATTTTTAACATTTCACATGTTATTTCTTTTAATTTATCCAAACTAATAAGTGTATAGTGGTATCTTATTTTGATTTTAATGTTTACTTCCTTGATGATTAATGATATTGATTATTTAATGCTTACAGGTCCTTTTGCATTCTGTGTATTTATTTGTCTATCCATTCATCGATCCATTAATCCATTAATCCATCTACCCATTCATCCATCATCTATTTATTTGTGTTGAGGGAGAGAGAAATAGCCTGGCCCAGTCTGGATTTTTCTTGATGCCCAAGATGATTTCCAGGTGCTCTGTCCTCTGTATGATTGAAATTTGAATGTTTCTTTGTTCTGTATGAGCTCTGAAACTTGTTAACATTTTATAACTCTTTAGTTTTTTTTTTTTTTTTAATGTGCCTCATGGTAACTCATCTCTTTTTAAAAAATAAACTTCCTAAGAGTATAATTTGCATAAATAAAAAACATACATTTTAGTTGAATTGTTTGATGAGTTTTCATAAATGTATATATACATGCAACCATCCTGGGAAATTCTCTACATATCTACATTCTTAAACTAGTACTCGGCTTATAGTCAAAGGAGTTTATGCAAATTTATAGAGAGCTTCTGCTGCTGCTGCTTCATCATTTTCTTCTGTGTCTTTTTCTTCTTCTCCATCCTCCCCACCTCCCCTCCTCCTCTCTCCCTTTTCCTCCTCTTTCTCTTCTTCTTTTATAGCTTCCTTCCCTGCTTCGTGACCTCCAGCCACTTTGTTCTCCAAAACTCTGATCTTTGTCTCCTCAAGTTCACAAACATTGTGTGCTCTACTTTGGAATTCTCTTCTCAGCTTTATGATCCAGAGTGTTCCACCAGACACAAAGCCAAAGTGATTCTGAGGGTCACTCATTTGTTTTTCCTACTTTAAGGATCAAATGTCAGCACTGTTTATTACACAGTGTCTGAAAAACAATTGTTTTATATGTTTTGTCTGCTTATTAGTTATCTGTGATATGAAGTGTAGTATGCTCTTTGTTACTTCAAATGGCCAACAGCAAAAATCCTACATAGTCTAGGGAGTTCCCTGGTGGTATAATGGCTAGGCTTTAGCGCTCTCAACACTGCGGCCTGGGTTCGATTTCCAGCCAGGGAACTACTCCCGCCCCCTGCCCCCCTGCCAAATCCTACATATTCTTAAAGTACTTATATTTAGCTGAGCCCTCATATGTTGGCATATAAAAATTTACTTGCTCTAAATTTTTTCTTTTACTTACAGTAGATGTTTCTAATCTTCGTTTATGCTCTACCTAATCTTTTCTCCATTTATTTCTGCAGAATTCTAGAATCATTCTTCTGTGAATAAGTAGAAAGAATTAAGCATGAATTCCCTCAATTTTATTCTGCCATCTTTTTATGTTTCTGAAGACATTCTGATCTCTATTTTAAAATGTAGTGACTTCATATGGACAATATTCATACATTTTAATTTTTAAATGTTTGTCTATATATACAGAATTATATTTTTCTTGCTCCACCCTTCAGTTCTTTCACCAACGTCTTTCTTAATTGATTGTCATGCTTTTATCTTGTCACTTAAAATTATTGTATAATCTCTCTGATTTTCATCTGGGACTGGGTTGCCAATTTTCCTCTTTTACTCAGCAAACTCATGAACAACCCCTAGGGTAACAGTCATCATGGCTAGATCCAGCCACTGAGGCTCTTATACATTTTCACCACTTCTTCCTTCTAATATTTCTAGGAATAATTTAGATGAGAGTTACTCAATCTCACCCTTATTGTCATTTGGGCCAGATAGTTTTCAGTTGAGAGGAATCCTCCAATCTCTGGTGTGGGAAGAATAAGATTTACTGTAGTGCTTCCCGAGGCTGAGTCTGAAAAGGGACAAATGTTTTACCATTCACTGTATATTTTGTGTCAACCTCTTGTTTTCATTCTGGTACCCCCATCTTCAGCTGGGCCTGTTATTCTTGAATCCACATTTCCTCTGGTTCACATCTCCAGGAAGTAAACCTTTAGTCTTCTTTTCTGTGGAAGAGGAACAGTTGACTATTAGTGAGGTATGGAATATGTTCATTTAAATGCTTCTTATTACTGATGTTCAACTAATTCTCCATTTTCTAGTCCCAACTGCATCACTACCCTTTAGGAATAACCAGTGCCTCTGATTCCAAGTCATGAATACATTTGATCCTTGGCTTTCTTCATTACTGGCTTAGGTTTTGGCTTTGTCTCTCCTGCTGCTGTTTACTATTCAATGGTCTACTTTCCAGGTTCTTAATTTTCTTACTGTCACCTTTATCCTTGCATATTTATGCGTTTTACCTATTGATCGCTTTAGCTTCTATTACTTTTATGTTACAACAGACGTCTCTTGGACAACTACCATGAACTGGGCATTATATTAAATGATAGGAACACAAAGATGAATAAAACGACCTTTGTAATCTATATAATTGACATGAATGGAGGAGATAAGTTACACTATTGTTTTGAAAGTGCTACAAGAGTATAAAAAAGGAGAATTGGGGGAGTTAGGGATATATATGAATTCACCAGGTGAAAACTTTGAGGGAAATAATTCAGTAATAATAATAAAACAATAACAGTGGCTGTAATTATTTATACTTACTATATTCCAGGCCCTGACTGGGACTAACGCCTGATTTTTGAACCACTTAATTATCTTGCCCCTGCAGAGAAATAGTTCACTAAAACACTGACCTTTGAAGGTATCTGTTCTGTCAGGATAGTGGTGAGCATATAGTGGAGACTCTTATCTAATTATTCTTTTTTCCATTATCTATTGAAAATCTGGTGTGTGCTACGTGTTGTTCTAGGCACTAAAAATAAAGTACTTAAATGGCACAGTCCTGGTTTTAACTAGTTTTAATTTAGGAAGTAACATTATAAGACCACTTGGAAAGAATGCTGCAGTTGATGTGGAATATTGACTCGAGCAGGAAAGGACTGGTGGCAGAGGGACTTGGTAAGAGGGTTGATATAAATTTGTAAATGGGAGATGTGGCAGCCTTGAAGTGAGGCAAGGAAAGTAGAGACAAGATTAGAGTCAAGAGACGTTCGTGAGGTGTAAGCGCAATAATTTGGTGCGAAATAAAAGAAGTCAAGAATAACTGAAAAAAATGTTCTTTTTCTGGGGGGAGGGGGTGGGGGTTATAGCTCCCTGGCTGGGAATTGAACCCAGGCCATGGTGTTGAGAGCACCAAAGCCCAGCCACTACACCACCAGGGAAGTCACCCCAAAATGTTCATTTTTAAGTTATTCTTGACTTCTTTTATTCATTACTGAATGTTTATGGTAACAAATGTTTGAAGAATCAGTTGATGGATACATAAATGAGATTTGACAGAAATCCAAGAATTAGAAAAATATAGTTAAGTCATAACTTAATAATTATGGAATGAAGAGGAATGTCTACAGCTCCCCAAACCCCAAAGTCTTTGGGTGTTAAATCAATGTGGCAAATCAGGACAAAACTAAGGTGTTCATCGCTAGGTGACAAAAAACAAAAGTTTTATTAGTAGCAGAAATAGGTCAAACAGAAATAAGTTGGTTTCTGATAAAGTTAAAAATTTATGTTTTGCAACCCAATTAAAAAGTGGGCAGAAGAACTAAACAGACACTTCTCCCACGAAGAAATACAAGTGGCCAGCAGACATATGAAAAAATGCTCATCCTCATTAGCTATCAGGGAAATGCAAATCAAAACCACAATGAGATATCACCTCACACCTGTGAGAATGGCTGTTATCAACAAGACAAGGAATAACAAGTGCTGGAGAGGATGTGGAGAGAAAGGAACTCTGGTACACTGCTGGTGGGAGTGCAAACTGGTACAACCACTGTGGAAG